>WNGS01082136.1:5267-15733 GCA_020271785.1 Procambarus virginalis
TGCACTGGAGATGACAGGCATTTTGTCAGCCAGTGAGTGGTGCAGCTGTGAGTCAAGCTGGATAGACAACTTGCACATTAAGTGGTCAACTCCTGACAAGGGTCTGCTCAATCACTGTGACCCGGATGTGATATTAGGTAAGTCAATCATTTTATCCACTGTAGCATCTTCCTAATTTTCTTGAGTCAAGTCACGAGCGTATGTGTCCTTACAAATACTTGCTCTAGCTGCCTGATATTCAAGCCCGTGGACACCGTACCAACCCTGGCCCTGTAACCCCCACGTAACGGTGCTCGAGTAACTCTTGGTCTTCCTTGTAATTAACACGTGACAGAAAATGCGACTTTCCATTAAAAATGGGGGGGGGGGGCAAATGCGGGTTGTGAGCAACCTGTCCTCTTAAAAAGAACGTCGCATTTGGCCGTTGCCCGTATGGCTGAATTTGACGTAATTTGAAAATGAAAAAACATATGAAAATAAATATTAGGATTTTTTTTTCAACAACAGTAAGTTAAAGGGTCCCTCTGATAGATTAGGTGGGCAGGAAATTCTCAAGTTTCAAAACGTTATGAAAACTGTTAATTTTAAAGTGTCCTCTCATAACCTCTGGCCGTACGCCGGACGACTCAAATAGAAAACGGAACAGAACGTCACTTTTGTGAGTCGATTTCATTTCAAATTACGTCCATTTGGGCCATATCACGCATACGGCCCAAAAGTGACGTTCTTGTTAAGAGGACGGGTTGTTGTGAGAGCGTGTCGACAATCATGTGGCCAAGATCATTAAGGGTGGAAAGTGTACGGGAAACTATATTAAAGTATGGCAAGTATACATCAATTTATCTTTCCTCCACCTTATGCTACAGAAGTAAACATGTATTAGACCAGTGAAACCAAGTGGTGAAAACAGACTCGATACACACCACCAACACCTTTAATTGTTGCCGTTTAGTTTATAGTTTATATACTGCCCTACAGCCCTACCGCTCCTGCGCCAGGTAAGTCCACAACGGGCTTCACCATAGCCCGTGCTACTTGCCCCCGCTCCTGTGCCAGGTAAGTCCACAACGGGCTCACCATAGCCCGTGCCCGTTACTTGCCCCGCTCCATGGCCAGGTAAGTCCACAACGGGCTCACCATAGCCCGTGCCTCTACTTGCCCCGCTCCCTGCGCCAGGTAAGTCCACACGGGCTCACCATAGCCCGCCGTGCTACTTGCCCCGCTCCATGTGTACCAGGTAAGTCCACAACGGGCCTCACCATAGCCCAGTGCTACTGTCCCCCGCTCCTGTGCCAGGTAAGTCCACACGGGCTCACCATAGCCCGTGCCCTTACTTGCCCCGCTCCCTGTGCCAGGTAAGTCCACAACGGTCTCACCATAGCCCGTGCTACTTTCCCGCTCCTGCCAGGTAAGTCACACAAACGGGCTCACCATAGCCGCCAGTGCTACTTGCCCCGCTCCAATGCCAGGTAAGCCAACAACGGGCTCACCATACCCGAGCCCGTGCTACTTGCCCCTGCTCCTGCCAGGTAATTGTCCACAACGGGCTCCCATAGCCCGTGCTACTTGCCCCGCTCCTGTGCCAGGTAAGTCCACTACGGGCTCACCATGCCCGTGCCGTCACTTGCCCCGCTCCAGTGCCAGGATAAGTCCACAACGGGCTCACCTAGCCCGTGCGTGACTTGCCCCCGCTCCAATGCCAGGTAAGTCCACAACGGGCTCACCATAGCCCGTGCATACATACAACTTTTTGTTCCAAGCAGCGAATCTTAAACAACAACAACAACAACATGTACTGGCCGCAGCCTTATGCATGTTAGTGGCATTGCAAGAATGTAACACTCCAATGTTATGTACTCTCACAAACCCCAATGTACCTTCTAGTAAATATATTGTGCACCCCCCATACTCCTCCTGTGAGCGAGGAGGAGTGTGTAGCAAGGAGCCGCCAACCCTTCCATTACGTCTTGCTGGCGTAAATGAGTGCCCCATCATCTCTCTCCCTGCAAAATGTATTCCATTTTCCTACTACTCTTACGCTAAAGCTGCATCTCTCTCATATCTATGGCTCATCTGAGAAGCTGTACCATGGTCCCTCTCTATATCGCCCCCCCCCCACACCCACTCCCTCATTTTCGGGCGGTGTCAAGTCCAGCTCTGTCAACCTAAGTTTCTCACCACCCATCCCTCGTAATTCTGTACGACCTCTTGGGTGGGGCTGTACGATGGCGCTGCATATCTAACACTGGTCTAACATAGGTGATGCAAATGTTCTCAATGGTCCCTTGTGGAGGTTTCTAAAAGTTGTTCTTACGTTCACCAGTTTATCACCTAACTACTCTTAATCTGTTATTTTGCTGTTCCAGAGAAGTGGTTCCCTGTGTACCGTTTTCTGTCTTACAGTTCCCGTTTTCATCACATTACATTTACAAGTGCTGCATTCCAACAGCCATTTCTACGAGCAGCCAGGCCGCCTTTTCAGTTTTCATTTCATGTCACATGTAACACTCACCAGCGATGTTTTTGTGACAGATACAAATGAGAAACAACATGACTCCGAAGACTGATCCTTTAGACTGTTGTAGAGCCTTTCGTTATTACCCTTCGTCTCCCCCCCCCCCTCACTGTGACTATCTTCTGTCTGTCTGTCTGGTACCTTCACCCGCGTCACTCCCCCCCCCCCTCCCCAGTTCCTCCCTCTGCTTCTCAAGGTACACGAACCATTCGTGTACGCGGAATGGTTCGTGTCTTAGGCTGTTTGGCAGTCTAGCAACATGCAATCTCTGCATCTTTCTCTACCCTCTTTTTTATCATCACTTTTTAGCAGAACATTAGGGTCATTATGCATAATTTCCCTTCTTTAAATTCGTGTTGGTGCTGGTTAATAACTCTATGCATGTCTAAATGCCTGCAAATATATATAGATATATATATATATATATATATATATATATATCTATATAATATATATATATATATATATAATACTATATATATGAATATATATATAAGATTATATATATATATAGGATATATATATATATATAATATATATATATATATTGTATTAGGCTACAATATTATTTCGAATAAGTTGCCGTGTAAGCTTGGGACAAGTCAGAATATCCTCGTAGCCTCTCTTGAGGATAACTTTCCCTCTACTAGTGTTTACCAATAGTTAAACACCAGTAGTGGTTTAATTATCAATCAATAAGAGTGTTTAAATGAACAGCAGTGTGTGTAGAGTGCTCAATACACCCAGGCATACCTGAGGAGCTCAGTTTGCTGTCTGTCTGTCTGTCTGTCTATCTGTCCCCCCCCCCCGCCCCCGTCCGTGAACCCGACCTTGTCCTTGTGAGCGTGAGAGTATAGCAGTGCTCTCCAGTGATCAATACCCTCACAAAGGCCAACAATCCAAACGTACACAGCAGCCACAATGCATATAATCATGCCAATCCACAGACACACGGGAATGCAGGCAAGCTCTTAATTATGCAATCCCCCCCCTCCCCCCCGCCACTACTCTCGTCTGGAGGGGAGGACCATGAACATGTGAACTGGAAAGCGAATCTGGAATGGAACTGGAACCGGCAAGGGCGTTGCGTGGAAGGTTTGCGTGCACTCCTGTCAGCCATTGATCCTGAAAGTTGATCTGGTAGGGTTGCTTGTTGCGACACTACGACCCCGAGCAAGGTTGTGGGCACCCGCCCCATACTGAGAGCACATAGGGATTTCTGTACCACTTTCTGTACCACGCATGGACCAGGATTTATCAAGCAGCTACGCAGTCCTTCGAACCTCTACGTCATTTCTCAATCTTAGGCGGCTTTGTTTACATATATTAAACAGTTTATGAGCTCCGACCGCTGGAGCCTGTTTATAACAACAGTTGATTGGTAAATTTGAGTACTGGTAAACTGTTTAATAAATGTAAACAAAGCCGCTAACAATTGAGAAATGATGTAAGGTTCGTAAGTACTGGCGTAACTGCTTCGTGAATCCAGGGTCCTGGTCTCCACACCGTAAACACCCCATGTTTTTGTCGGTTGTGGCGAGGTCAGGTGTGCAGCCAGGTGTGTGTGTCACGTAGGTATGGTGCCGGGAGGGGATAGGCTACTTCTACACCAGGATTCATCCGCTAACGAAACCTCTACATCTTTCAACAGTCATGGCACTTTTTTTTATATTTTTTTTACATTTATTATAGTTTGCGAGCTTCGAAGGATTACAAGGTTCTTATAACGATAATAATCATGGATTATGAAGTTTCAAAACTCGCAAACTGTTTACTAATGTAAACAAAACCAATCATAATTGCTTAAAATATGTACAGGTTTCCCTAAGTAGATACTTGACGAAACTTTGTCCTGGTCAGTAATAAGCGTTTGAATCAAAACAATTAGGCTGCTTAAGATATTCTATATATCTTAATATATCTATATATATATTTCCATATATCCGGAGCTTTGTCCTCATATAACATTAGCTGATGTCCTCCGGTTATAAGAACATTCGTTAATAAGGTCTTGAGGTTTTAAATATATTTACAGAGCAGCTATCGGTATAATCTTAATGCACCATTTAAGAGGTTGAAGTGCTTGACAGTAGAGAGTTCAGAGCATTCCTCCACGAGGAGCCACGTCAGCGTCTTCAGGTTGCATACACACAGCTTGCAACCTGCACTGTCATTACGGGCTATTCATGCCCGTGCCACCTCTTGGGTGACTTAATCTTCATCAATCAATGCAGTGTTATGTTGACGCTAGACACGCTTGCTGGGGTCGGGAAACATCTGTCACGCAGGGTGCAGTTGTACCTCCACAGATCTCCAGTATCAGCTCTTGATACTGGTAATGGCTCAAAAGGGCCACCACTTACGGGCTATTCATGCCCGTGCCACCTTTTGGGTGGCTTAATCTTCATCTTGATCTCTCTCTTGCTTGCTGGAGACGCAAGCGTCAAGCAGGCTCGGGCCCTCGCTTTATTGTGCTCCAATGTTATATTGGAATGAAGTCTCGACATTGTCAAGGTGACTCATGAATGTCTTATGTTCTATGACCGTTACACTTGGCTGTACATGTGGAGATGTGCTTCCAGGAATTGGTTACCTTAGGAAAGTTCGTTTACTTGGAGCACACCTGGAGAAGGTTTTGGGAGTTCTTCCACTCCCCGAGCCCGGCCCGGGGGCCAGGCTCGACCTGCGATAACTTGGTCCAACAGGTTGTTGCTTGCAGCGACCCGTATTTGCTAGTAAGCTTACAGGCGATGAGTCCCAATAACGTGGCTGAAGTATGTTGACCAGACCACACACTAGAAGGTGAAGGGACGACGACGTTTCGGTCCGTCCTGGACCATTCTCAAGTCTATTGTGCTACTAAACTTGGTCTTACTAGGAGAGAAATCCGGGTTTATGGATATAAATTCCTGATACACTTTGGATTCTATTTGTTCAATAAATCTGAGGAGGACCTGAGAAGTGTGGGGTGGGAAGCAGACGACACGCCCCCACCTCCACCCCCTCACACCAGGGAAGACGACCAGGGCCTCCTGGGGGTGGAGGCTTGGTCGATGACCGGGCCGCGGGGACACTAAAGCCTCGAAATCATCTCAAAATAACCTCAAGGGCCGCCTCCTACCATGGGCAGCTTCCCTTCACTGACACAGTCCATCCCTCATGTTCCTCGCCGTATGTGATACAATTCTGGCTTCAGCTGACCACAAGACGTGTCAATGGCGTGGTGGAGTGACAGGTGACGTGGTGGAGTGACAACATAACAGTGACATGTATGACGCCGCTTAAGGAATGACTCATTTGGCACAGACACGCTGACGCTCCTGTGAAGGCAAGTGGTGCAGTTTGGCTTTGGGTCCCGGTGGCATCCCTTTGTGCTCATATAACAAGCAAACCGGCACGCACAAGTACACGCATACTCACCGCAGCCTTATCAGCCGGGCTGTGGTGGGTATGTGGGCCGCTCCAAGCAACAGCCTGGCCTCAGGCTGGGGAGTAGAAGAACTCCCAGAATCCCATCAACCAGGTATCAACCAGGTACATACGCGTGCGCGAACACCCTGGAGTTCACGGGAGACATCTCCCGTCACGCAGGGTGCAGTCGCACCTACACAGATCTCCAGTATCAGCTATTGATACTGGTAATGGTTCAAAAGGGCCACCACTTACGGGCTATTCATGCCCGTGCCACCTCTTGGGTGGCTTAATCTTTATCAATCATCAACCCTGGAGTTACAGTGAGGGGCGAGACCTCAGATTGGCGTGGTCACCAGTGGAGTCCCACAGGCTCTGTACTCGGACCTATCCTGTTTCTGATATACGAAAATGATCTCCCGGAGGGTATAGACTCATTCCTCTCAATGCTTGCTGATGATGCCAAAATTATGAGGATTATGACATAGGAGGACTGCTTGAGGCTTCAAGAAGACCTGGACAAACTGAAGGAATGGTCGAACAAATAGTTGTTAAGAGTTTAACCCGAACAAATGTAATGTAGGTAGGTGTAGGGAGCAGGAGGCCAGATACACGGTATCATTTGGGAGATGAAATTCTTCAAGAATCAGAGAGAGAGAGAGAGACTTGGGGGGGTTGATATCACGCCAGACCTGTCCCCTTAATAAAGCCATATCAAGAGGATAACATGAGCGGCATGACCCCGTAACATGACGCACTGTAAACCAACTGACAGTCACCATGTTATCCAAGCCCGAGGAGGATCAACCACACAATGACAGGATGTGGAAGACTCCGAGCACGTGTAGTGAGGACACCCACATTAATGGAAACATTGCTGAGTTCTGTGTTGTATCCACACAGTTTCTTGTTGTATTCACACAGTTCTGTGTTGTATCCACACAGTTCTTGTTGTATTCACACAGTTCTGTGTTGTATCACACCGTTCTTGTTGTATTCACACAGTTCTGTGTTGTATCCACACAGTTCTTGTTGTATCACAGTTCTGTGTTGTATCCACACAGTTCTGTGTTGTATCCACACAGTTCTTGTTGTATTCACACAGTTGTGTGTATCCACACAGTTCTGTGTTGTATTCACACAGTTCTGTGTTGTATCCCACACAGTTCTTGTTGTATTCACACAGTTGTGTTGTATACACAGTTCTGTGTTGTATTCACACAGTTCTGTGTTGTATTCACACAGTTCTGTGTTGTATCCACACAGTTCTGTGTTGTATTCACACAGTTCTGTGTTGTATCCACACAGTTCTGTGTTGTATTCACACAGTTCTGTGTTGTATCCACACAGTTCTGTGTTGTATCCACACAGTTCTGTGTTGTATCCACACAGTTCTGTGTTGTATCCACACAGTTCTTGTTGTATTCACACCTCACAGTCCTACACTTCTCCTCTTCCCATCTCTGCATGTATTACTCCATGTACACTCATTTGTTTTTAAGTTTTTTGCCAACAGTGTATTCAGTTACGTTATACGAAGGCTATGTATTAGGATATTCTGGTTCCTGGAGGAACGGCAACGTTGGTATTGTTTACAAGCCTGGGGAGGAACGGCACCACTGGTATTGTTTACATATCATATTGTGTATTTATTTCTTCATATTGGGCACGTCTTCATATACCACACCTTAACCCCCCGCCCAAACATCCACACGCCCACTCTCCCCGCTCCCCGCCCACACGCCCACTCTCCCCGGTCCCCCCACAGGCCCACATCTCCCCGCCCACACGCCACACCCCGAGTGACAACATAGGGTCAATGTATAGCTTCAGTGTGGTCCTCACCTCTAATTCTGCCAGAATTTGGAAAGCAAAAAATATGCCCGTGACCGTGAATGTCCAGTTCTGGGTGAGAGGGAGGGATGGTGTGCAGTGAGGGAGGAGGGGAGGGACGGAGAGAGAGAGGGAGGGAGAGAGGGAGGAGAGAGGGAAGGAGAGTGGAGGGATGGGGTAAGAGGTGTAAGTTAGGTGTGGATGGGAAGGTGAGAGAGGAAAGTATGGAGACGGGGGCAGCAAGGGAGCGACTGGGAAACATTCCGCTAACACCCAAAAACACAAAGACTTCAAAACAAAGGAGAAAGCCGGAAGCCAGAGCCAAGAGAAAGAGGATGAGTCAACGGCGGAGAGTTATTGATAAAAAGACAGGTGACAGGAGACCCAGGTGACACCGCCAGTGACAGGTGACAGGAGACCCAGGTGACACCGTGACGGACAGGCCATGACACCGAGTGACAGGAGGAGACCCAGGTGACACCGCCAGTGACAGGTGACAGGAGACCCAGGTGACACCCCATAGTGACAGGAACCCGTGACACCACCAGTGACAGGACAGGAACCCAGGTGACACACCAGTGACAGGTGACAGGAGACCCAGGTGACACCCAGCGGACAGAGACCGGTGCCAGTGACAACAGAGACCCAGGTGACAACACCAGGACAGGTGACAGAGACCCAGGTGACACCCCAGAAGTGCAGAGACCCAGGTGACAACACCAGGTGACAGCAGACAGGTGACACAAGTGACGGGAACGGAGAGTGTGGTGGACAGTAACGCCGACAGCTGTGACGTTACTGCCAACAGTGACACTGCAACAACGAGGTTATGGTCGCTGTACACATACATTATTTGTCATGCATTTGCGTTAGGTTACCAATCTCGCACGACCTCTAAAATGGCTCAGTTTAACTGTGGCTCAGTTTGGGGCAAACACTTAGTCTATCTCGTATCCTTTGGCCAGGAGAGGTGATGATGGTGACGGTAGTGTGAGCTGCGACACCATACATGTGGTGGAGGATGAGGCAGCAGACTGGCTGTGTATTGATTATTGCAGTCTGCTGCATTCTCTAACTGCTGTTGCTGATGCTATCGTTCTGCTGTTGGTACTGTTGCAAGTGTAGTGATCTGTGTGTAGTATTGCTGGTGCTGATATTGACCCTTGTTGTCGGGTTGCTACTGGCAGTGATGTTCCTGGTGGTGCAACTTAAGCGGCTGATGTTCCGGTGTTGTTCCTGCAACCTGTCCCCCTCTACAAATTACGTTGCTCACGTTTGTGGTAGAAAATAATAATAATAAAAAAAACTCGTATGCGCACTCAGGCCTAAAACTCGACGGTAATTCAAATGAAATCGGCTCACGAAAGTGATGTCCTGTCCCGTTTCTGTTTTGGGTTCTCTGGCTTAAGCTGTCAGGTTAGGTAGAGCACATTCAATTAACGGTTTTCATGCCGTTTTAAACTTTAGAAGAACTTCCTGCCCTCTTACCACACCAAGAACCCTTAACTTGCTGTTTTAAGCTAAGAAAAAGGGCTGAGCATTTAAAACTCTATCATGAGATTATAGCTCAACAATTACAGTATAAATTCATAGAAGTCGTGAAACACGACACTAAGCAAACAGGCCATTTTTTTACCACACATGGCTGTAATGAGAGAATCAAAAACAACTCCTTTACGGATAGTTTTTAACTGTAGCTCTAAATCTGGACCCCAAGGAACCAGTCTAAATGATTGTTTGCAAACAGGTCCAAGTCTAACTCAGAAACTGTATGACATACTGTTGAAGTTTAGACTTAATAAATATGCATATTCAGCAGATATAAGTAATGCATTTCTAAGAGTCGGCTTGCAGGAAGAAGATAGAGACTTCACTAAGTTTCTATGGGTAGAGAACCCAGAAGTTATCAATAGTCCTATAGTGACTTTCAGATTCTCCTCAGTTCTTTTCGGCGCTACAAGTAGTCCATTCCTGTTTCAAGCAACTCTAGATACTCATCTGAAGAAATCATCAAGTCCTTATAAGGCTGAAATCAGTCAGAATCTATATGTAGATAATTTTCAAGGGACAGTTAACAGTACCAGTACTACTGAACTGTTACAATTATATCAAGAGGCCAACAAGGAGCTACAAGGTGCCAACATGCCACTACAATCTTGGGCCTCTAATAATGCAACATTGAATATCAAATAGCAAGAGATTACCCTGAATATCACGTACCAGAATCACAAAAGGTGTTAGGTATGGAGTGGGGTTTAATCTCGGACATGATCTCGATCTAATCCGTGCCAGTAAATTATTACATCGCTACAAAAAGGGATTTGCTTTCACAAGTAAGCAAAGTGTTTGACCCACTTGGTCTACTAAATCCTTTAACTAACTATCAAGTGGCGTTTACTGGTGCCAGAAGCTTGGAAGACTAAAGTTGGTTGGGATGATCCACTACCACTCCAGTTACAAAAAGCTTGGATGGAAATGGCTCAAGAACAAACTTTAGTCGACAAGATAATCTTTCCGAGACACATAGTCGAGGAAAATGATGAAGTAACACTACATGTATTCGCAGACTCGTCAGCCAAAGCTTTTTGGAGCTTGTGCTTACTTAGTGACTTCTAATCAATCGTATCTTATCACCTCTAAGGCCAGAGTCGCTCCATTAAAAAAGAGGACTTTGCCTCAGATGGAACTAACAGCACTGCTAACATGC
>WNGS01082147.1:0-11785 GCA_020271785.1 Procambarus virginalis
AGAGTCTACTCAGTTACAAGACTTCAACCCAAAATTGGGGCTACTTCAGCTTTCTATGCTGTAGCAGTGGAATCTGCAAACAATGTTGATGCTATTGTTGCTGATTTTCTGATCGGTTAAATCCATAGGTTGTTATACTGATAGCAAGGTACATCTGCATCAACCCAGATGTAATTCCAGTTGCCCAACCACATCGCCGACAACCATTCCATACTCGCAAGAAAGTCGATGCCGAATGGATAGGCTGATAGAACTAGATATCATTGAACCGGTAACAGGCCCAACACCATGGGTAAGCCCAATTGTCACTCCACCAAAGCCGAAGAATCCAGATGAGATACGCATTTGTGTAGACATGCGTGTTCCCAACAAGGCAATAATGCGTGAACGCCATCCTACACCCACTGTAGATGATATGATCTACCGCTTGAATGGTGCAACTGTATTCAGCAAGTTAGATTTAAACAAGGGCTATCATCAGCTTGAACTTGATGATGAGAGTCGATTCATCACAACGTTTACGACACATCGAGGTCTGTATAGGTACAAGCGCCTGAGTTTTGGTATTAACAGTGCTGCTGAAGTATTCCAGCACATCATCAGCCAGGTATTGCAAGATATACCTAATGCTGACAACATGTCTGATGACATTTGTTTATGGCCGTACCCAAGCTGAACACGACAAAGCTCTTCGTGCAACATTGCAACGCTTACGAGAAAAGAATTTGACGCTAAGCCGAGCAAAGTGTGAGTTCAATCAACCAAAATTGAATTCTTTGGACATGTACTTAGTGACAAAGGTCTGTCTCCAGATCCTAAGAAAGTTGCAGATATCAAGAATGCTGCACCTCCTTCAACATCCACTGAAGTACATAGTTTTCTGGGAATGGCAAACTACTGTTCTCGCTTCATTCCAGATTTTGCTACCATTACGAAGCCTCTACGTGAGCTCCTGAAGAAAAATGCATCATGGTACTGGAGCGATATCGAGCAAAATGCATTTGATGCTGTGAAAGATGCACTAGTAGAGAATGCGACTGCTGCATACTTTGATCCATCAATGGACACTGAGTTAACGGTGGATGCTAGTCCTGTTGGTTAGGTGCTGTGTTAGCCCAACACAAACCTGGTCAACCAGATTCAGAGTAGTAATTGCCTACGCCAGCCGTTCTCTCACAGATGTTGAGCAACGATACAGTCAGACAGAGAAGGAAGCTCTTGCTCTTGTATGGGGCTGTGAACACTTCAATGTGTATCTGCTGGTGCACCCTTTACCACGATAGTCACTGACCACAAACCGTTGGAGACCATCTTCAATAATCCAAAGTCCAAACCACCAGCTCGCATTGAGAGATGGCTCTTCGTCTGCAACCATATAACTTTACGGTGAAATACAAGCCGGGTGCAGGCAATCCCGCTGATTACATCAGTCGACATCCTGCCAACAGTTTCACCATCACCAAGCATCAGCAAGTTGCCGAGGAATATGTACACTCTGTAACCTGTGATGCAGTCCCTAAGGCTCTCACTCTTGATGAAATCGTACTGCAACCCTAGAGGACCCAACTCTGCAAGCAACAGTGGATGCATTGACTAAGAAAAAGTTTCCACGCATCCCACCCTCAGGAGTTGACCAAGATGCATTCAAAGCACTTGAACGCATCCAGACAGAATTAAGTGTTACGCAACAACGCGACACCGTGCTGCGAGGTACTCGTATCGTCATTCCAGCTGTTCTCCAGCAACGTGCTCTGAAGCTTGCACATCAAGGACACCAAGGTCTTGTAAGGACCAAACAGCTGCTACGAGAAAAGGTATGGTTTCCTGGCATTGATCGTCAAGCAAAGGACATGCATGATGCCTGTGTCCCTTGCCAAGCTGCAGTGGATACTTCAAGACCAACACCTCTACAACCTTCACCACTACCTGCTGCACCATGGACGGAAGTATCGATGGATTTCTGTGGACCGCTACCAACTGGAGAGTACTTGATGGTAGTCATTGATGATCACTCACGTTATCCAGAAGTAGAAATCATCACTTCCACATCTGCAAAGGCTGTCATCCCGAAGCTCGACAAGATCTTTTCAAACTTTGGCATTCCTGAAGTTGTCAAGACGGACAATGGACCGCCATTAATGGACAAGACTTCGTCAACTTTGCTGAGCATATTGGATTCAAACACCGCCGTGTGATGCCACTACATCCTCAAGCAAATGGAGAAGTCGAGAGATTCATGCAACCTCTCATGAAGCGGTACGCTGTGCTCATGCCGAAGGACGATCCTGGAAACAAGCTATGTATGCTTTTCTCAGGAACTACCGTGCAACACCGCATGGAACACTGGGCAAGTCGCCTGGCGAACTTTTATTTGGACGTCCTATGAGAATCGCACTACCTGTCATGCCAGCCAAGGTAACGGATAACCGTCTCGCTCAGAAGGATGCACTAGCCAAGGGCAAAATGAAAATTGCTCATGATCAACGTGCAAAGGAACAATTCATAAAGGTTGGAGATACTGTTCTCGTTAAAAAGAAAAAAGAGGGAAAGCTAGATATGCCGTATGATACAAAACCATATAAAGTGATTAGTGTAAAAGGAACTATGGTAACAGCGAGTAATAGAGATCATAGTATAACACGTAATATGGCTTATTTCAAAGTGATTCCAACTAGTGTAGAAAATGATGAAGTGCAAAGTCGTACAAAAGAAAAGCAAAAAATGAGTTATAACTCAACGAAACAATTCATCAAGGGATATTTTGTATTTAAGGACTCTCGTCCTAAACGTCATGTTAAACGCCCTACACGATTGATGATTAATTGTGTTCCTATGTAATGCAAAGTATTTACTTGTTATGCTAAACTAAATTTAATATTGTTTGAATAATGCAGATCTCTCATTCAATATTTTGTAACTTTGTATTACAGTTTCTTTCATGTTTGTTTAACATTGCATTTGTGTTTTTAACATTGAAATCCTTTGTGGTAAAGATTAAATTGTTTAAATTCCTTGTGTGCTTAATTAATGTTAAATGTATGCAATATCTCTTGATATGTTAATAGCTTACTTTGTGTCAACTTTGCTTTGTGCTACAAGCATGGTAGACATCCTGTATTCATTCTTTTTAAAGAAAAGGAGGGATGTCATGTTCACAGAAAATGGTACCATCCGTTTTCTATGTGTGGCGGCTGAGACGCCAGAGAGTAGAGAAGGTAAACAAGAAGCAGGACGACACCAGCTTGGGAGCTATAGTCATGTAATCGTTTATAAGTATTACAGTCAGTAACAAGTCATGACTTTACATCAACCTACAACCAAGACTTCCTCAGATACACAAATATCACGACAGGAGTGTTGGTTTGTTATTTAAAATCTTCTTTGATCCCAATATTGTGAGACTGTGCTCCAAGTTTTTTTAATGTTGCTCTTTATTTGGGTAAATTTATCTTCGTAGTATTTAGTTTTGGCTCGTCTAATATTTTAGATAGCAATAACGAGTAATTCTTTGAAAATTCTTTGGAGACGGTTCCTAACCTATACTTCTTCTCAAGGTCATGTTTTTTATTAATGGATTTAAGTATTCCCTTTGTAAGCCAAGGATTGTTAAGCCTTTTGGTTGTGACTTGTTTTGTAAGCCTAGGACAGTGGGTGTTATAAAGGTTAAGAGTTTTTTGAAGAAAAGATTGCACTGCTAGGTTGATGTCCCCTATGTTACCTAACTCGGATTCCCAGTTGACATTATCAGCAGCAGTTATCAAATTGTCTATAGCAGTTTCATTGTGCAGCCTAAAGCTTAACTCCCCTGACTCAAGAGATGGTTTGATATTGTTAGTTAAGAGAAATGTGGGGTAATGGTCTGTAGTGCTATCGGTGATTATACCTGAAGTAAGCGGAGAGGTTATGTTGGTCCAAATGTGATCAAGAGTCGAGGCAGTACTATCAGTGATTCTAGTAGGTCTAGTGATTAAGAGTATGAGGAAGCAGGAATTCATACAGTTGAGGAAGCTAGCAGCAGTAGGGTATTCAGGCTCGCAGAGGTCAATATTAAAGTCCCCTGCGATAATTAGATGGTTTTTGTTCAGTCTGTTATCAAGTATTAGATTTCTAAGGTTTGAATTGAATTCGGACACATCAGTGTTAGGAATTCTATAGACTGCACCCACAGACAGGACAGACTCGGCACCCTTGACTCTGAAACTGGCGAAGATATACTCCCCACAGCAGTCTCTAGTTCTAATTATTTTTAAGCATGTTAGTTCTTGGTGGTAGTAAAGAGCAGTACCACCACCTTTCTGAATTTGATGACAGTTGTGAATTGCCGAGTAGTTAGGCATGTTAAAGAGTTGAGTAGTATCCTCTTTCAACCACGTTTCAGTAAGTATAATAAAAGAGAATTTGTTGTCAATAGTTTCAATCAAGGCACTAACATCATCGAAGTGTTTACCTAGGGATCTAACGTTCAAGTTGATTACAGAGATATTGTGATTATGTGTTAATACATTGTTTACATCATGTGCTGTAAAATATCTGCAATTTTGATCATTAAAGTGATGATTGTCATAGATAGTGGATAAGAGGTTTAGTTCTGGGTCTATACTTGTCTGCATAAAAAGGCTGGTTGCAGTAAAACAAGGCAAGTGTGGCAAATACAAAATAGAAAATAAAGAAAAGTAGAATAAAAATTCTAAAGTAATATAAACTTAAAGGTAACTTAAGTAATAAAAACTTAATGGGAACTAGGAATGTAAAAAATGAACTAGAATAATTAATAACAATAGATGACCAAAAAAGTAAAAAAGCAATTATGAAATCTATAAAATGAAAAGCTGCTTACTATACTATTATAAGTACACTATAGTTTAATACTAAAGTTACACTAAGACAAAATGAGGTAGTTTAAATAGAGATACACTCAGGAACACAGGATAATGAAGTTAATACTAGAGGACACAGGCAAAGCCAGTGTACTATGGAACATGGGAGTAAAATAAAAGAAGACAATAATAAAGATGACAATTTTTTTTTTAACTAAGTTAAAACCTTTTGAAAGGAAAGGCAGAGCTAAAGTACACAATGGTAGTTAAATGAGATTATAAATTGAATTCTGGCTATACAGCAGCTATCCCACAGTCACTGAGGAAAGAATTAAGGTGAGCTTCAGTGGTTATTGAATAGGTTTTTCCAATGTCAGTCCTCCTACCTATGATTTTACCATCTCGCACAAAACAGTGCTTAATTATAGGGAAATTTTTGCAGAAACCACGCAGTTTAAAAAAGAGATTTTGCCTGAACCTGGTCAGACATTCATTCACATAAACAGAGGATTTACTAGCGACTGCAGATGCGATAAGATTAGACTTGCGGGAGCAGCTATCTAGTTTTATTCGTATTCTACGGTTATTTGTACCAGATGATTTGGTACCCACTCTATAAGCTGATTTGATGTGATTTTTTTTGGATTGAATACCTTAACTTATCCTGCAATACCTTGATCACGATGGCAGCACAGTCTTCTCCATCAGTTTCTTGGGGAAAATCATGTGAAGAGATAATTACAGACTCAAGTTGTTTATGTTGGTCTGTTTCGTCTTGGATAACAGTGTGTTGCTGTTGTAGGTTGTTAACGTAAGATAGTGTGGTAAAGTAATTATTATTATTGTTATTGGTGTGAATGTATATGGGGGGGGGGGTTGTTAAGGGGTTAATAAATAAGTAAGTTAGTTAAAGGGGTATCCATTTTTCCTGTGTAGGAGATCTATGATCAACCTCTAGGCTGACAATTGCAGTAATAAGCCACTATAAGTCACTATTTCTATATTTTTATTGGGGGCCGGGCCTTTTAGATCTTCCATAACTTGGGTACATCTCAATACTAACTACTGACCCTTCACTGAATTAATTTTAGATTCCCCATAGAAGAAGCTACCATTTATAACACCTGATAATCTTAAAAAAGCAAGAGTAACGCCAGTTCATAAAGGAGGTAATCCGGCAGACATTAACAATTATAGACCAATATCAAACCTACCCGTACTATCAAAAATATTTGAACAAATTATCTACAAACAGCTCTACTCCTATCTCGTAAAATTCGACATTCTTAGCCCTGTCAGTTTGGCTTCCGCTCCCAAAAGAGTACCAACGATGCAATTATTAGTCTCCTTGATATAATTTACTCAGCCGTTGACAAAAATGAGTTTCCGATTGGACTCTTCATTGACCTGAGAAAGGCTATGATACTGTTAATCACAATTACCTCTTACGTAAACTCCATCATTATGGAATCCGAGGCCATACACAGGACTATATCAAATCCTATCTTAGTGATAGACATCAATGTGTAGCCATCAATAATATAACCTCTCCTACTCTACCAATAACCGTTGGAGTGCCACAGGGCAGCATTTTGGGACCTCTCCTATTTCTTATATACATCAATGATCTGCCTAATGTCTCTAACATTCTGAAACCTATTTTGTTTCCTGATGATACTACCCTCATCTACTCTAACCCCAACCCACATACACTAAATTATGTTGCTAATAATGAACTAAAAAAAGTCCACTTATGGATGTCAACCAACAAACTAACACTTAACATAAAAAGACCTACTACATCTTATTTGGACGCAAATCTACAAATGCAATTCAGCTTCAGATAGACAATGTAAACATTAGCAATAAAAATGATGGAAAGTTTCTCGGCCTATTCCTAGACAAGAGACTCAACTTCAGTACCCACATACAACACATAACTAAGAAAGTTTCTAAAACAGTTGGTATACTCTCCAAAATCAGATATTATGTACCTAACTCTGCTCTCATCTCCCTATATTATGCACTACTCTATCCCTATCTTAATTATGGTATCTGTGCATGGGGTTCAACCACTGCAAACCACTCAAGTCACCAACAAAATCTGCTATCAGAATAATAACAAATTCTGCTTTCAGACAACACTCAGCTCCCTTGTTTAACTCCCTAAACATGCTAAACATAATCTCACTCCACAAATTCTCTTGTGTCAACTACATTTACAAAACCCTGTTCTTAAATGCAAATCCTGCTCTGAAACTCTCCCTGGACAGATGTAATAGGACCCATTATCAACACACCAGAAATAAATATCTTTGATATCCCCAGAGTCAAACTTAATCTGTGTAAACACTGTATGTAATAAAGGGACCCAGTCTATGGAACTCACTCCCTTTTGAATTGAAAAGCTGTCCAACTTTTGCATCATTCAAAAACAATACTAAAAAGGACCTAATTTCATCTTCATAAATTTTACCTTTTGCTTTAAATTGTACTGTATCTATTGCTACCCAATCTCCCAATCTTTATGTTTATTATTTATTATTTATTTATATTTATTATTTATTTATTAATTATTTATTTATGTATTTATATACAAGAAGGTACATTGGGTTTGTGAGATACATTGAATAGTACAGTATTTACAGTCTTGTAAAGCCACTAGTACGCCACAGCGTTTCGGGCAGGTCCTTAATCAACAGATAATTTAAGTAGGTAATTTCTATCAGAATTGATAAATAACAATACATTGCAAGAGAAAAATGAGATGAGAGAGCTTAGTAAGTATAGTAAAGCACATTGTTATATTAAAGCTCTGATTGATTACATTGACAGCTTGATTGGTAATTTAAACAAGATTAATAGACACCATACAGCAGATTGACAGCACATATAAGACATCAATGATCACAATGGTAAAGATGTTCAGATTGGGTACATAAAGATTGGGAGACTGGGTAGCAATAGAGACAGATAAACAAGATTAATAAACACCATACAGCAGATTGGCAGCACATATAAGAAGTCAGCAATAATCACAATGGTAAAGATGTTCCAATTGGGAACATAAAGGTTGGAAGATTGGGTAGCAATAGATACAGTGCAGTTTTAAGGCAAAAGGTGAAAAACTATGAAGATGAAATTAGGTACTTTTAGTATTGATTTTGAATGATGTAAAAGTTGGACAGCTTTTCAATTCAATAGAGAGTGAGTTCCATAAACTGGGGCAATTTATTTGCATAGAATGTTTACACAGATTAAGTTTAACTCTGGGGATATCAAAGAGATATTTATTTCTGGTGTGGTGATAATGGGTCGTATTACATCTGTCCAGGAAGAGCTTCAGAGCAGGATTTGCATTTAAGAAGAGCGTTTTGTAAATGTAGTTGACACAAGAGAATTTATGGAGTGAGATTATGTTTAGCATGTTTAGGGAGTTAAACAAGGGGCTGAGTGTTGTCTGAAAACAGAATTTGATATTATTCTGATAGCAGATTTTTGCTGGGTGATGATGAAATTGAGGTAGTTTGCAGTGCAAACCAGGTTTGCAGTTTCTTATATACTTCAATGATCTACCTAATGTCTCTAACATTCTGAAACCTATTTTGTTGGCTGATGATACTACCCTCATCTACTCCAACCCCAACCCACGTACACTAAATAACGTTGTTAATAATCAAGTAAAAAAAGTCCATGTTACAATATGGTGGCTTGTACTATGGGGAATCTAATGCTATTAAGGGGTAAGAGCAGTCAGAATAAAGATGTATCTAGTTGTGGAGATCAGTAAGGCCCAGCCCCCAATAAATATATAATCAGTGCCAAATAATTGGCTACCAACAAGGTCAGTCTAGAGGTTGATCAAAGATCTCCTGCACAGGAAGAATGGATACTCCTTTAACTAACTTACTTATTTATTAACCCCTTAACAACCTCCCATATACATTCACACCAATAACAATAATAATAATTACTTTACCACACTATCTTACGTTAAAAGCCTTGGTCCACATAAGCAGGATACAAGCTTTTACACTGAACACAAGCTAGGGTAAAGTTCTACTAACGAAGCACTTGAAGCTTGGGTAGCCTAGGGTAGGGAGACCACGTGGTTCCACTGGGACCCCCCTTGCAATAACTAGTAATATAAACACTGGGAACACCTAATTCATACAAAGTATAATACTCTACACATAGACACGTGTATGCCAGACAATGAGAACGATACACAGTATACTTAGCTGGGTAACAAAGAGACAAAAGTAAAGAAATGAGAGGAAGGGGGGAAGGCTCCTTTCACCACAACACCAGCTCAGAGAAGCCGATGTTTACAGCTCGAACGCCAACAGAGAAGACCGCTCCCAGCGACCAGATCCGGGCTCCCGCCTTGTGGTGCCGGGAGGAGCCTAACTAATCGTGTAGCTATACACATTAAAAATCTTCCCCTATGCATCATATTGTTACTTTACTCATTCTCAGGATAGTTAATCTGATAACAATGTTATACTTAATCCACAACAAGCTCAAGAGTCTGAATGCTTTGTGAGTAACAAGATTCATCCTACGTTTGGCAAGGAAGATACGAACAAAAACACATCGGCAAGTGTGTCAAATACTACAAGGTAGTTTATTTACCTCAATTTGACCTCTGGTTCCCAACTGAGGAACCCAGGGTCGTAACAGTCCACTTATGGATGTCAACCAACAAACTAACACTTAACATAGAAAAGACCTACTACATCTTATTTGGAAGCAAATCTACAAATGCAATTCAGCTTCAGATAGACAATGTAAACATTACATTAGCAATAAAAATGATGGAAAGTTTCTTGGCCTATTCCTAGACAAGAGACTCAACTTCAGTACCCACATACAACACATAACTAAGAAAGCAGTCTCTGTGGTGTAGTGGTAAGACACTCGCCTGGCGTTCCGCGAGTGCTATGTCATGGGTTCGTATCCTGGCCGGGGAGGATTTACTGGGCGCAAATCCTTAACTGTAGCCTCTGTTTAATTTAATTTAACGCAACAGTAAAATGTGTACTTGGATGAAAAAACGATTCATCGCGGCGGGGAATCGTATTCCAGGGACCTGCCCGAAACGCTACGCGTACTAGTGGCTGTACAAGAATGTAACAACTCTTGTATATATCTAAAAAAAAAAGTCTCTAAAACAGTTGGTATACTCTCCAAAATCAGATATTATGTACCTAACTCTGCTCTCATCTCTCTATATTATGCACTAATCTATCCCTATCTCAACTATGGTATCTGTGCATGGGGTTCAACCACTACAAACCACCTCAAGTCCATCATCCCCCAGCAAAAATCTGCTATCAGAATAATATCAAATTCTGCTTTCAGACAACACTCAGCCCCCTTGTTTAACTCCCTAAACATGCTAAACATAATCTCACTCCACAAATTCTCTTGTGTCAACTACAGTTACAAAACCCTGTTCTTAAATGCAAATCCTGCTCTGAAACTCTTCCTGGACAGATGTAATAGGACCCATTAACACCACACTAGAAATAAATATCTCTTTGATATCCCCAGAGTTAAACTTAATCTGTGTAAACACTCTATGCAAATAAAGGGACCCAGTTTATGGAACTCACTCCCTATTGAATTGAAAGCTGTCCAACTATTTTACATCATTCAAAAACAATACTAAAAAGTACCTAATTTCATCTTCATAGTTTTTCACCTTTTGCCTTAAAATTGCACTGTATCTATTGCTACTCAATCTCCCAACCTTTATTTACCTAATTTGAACATCTTTACCATTGTGATCAGTGCTGTCTTCTTATATGTGCTGCCAATCTGCTGTATGGTGTTTATTAATCTTGTTTATCTGTATCTATTGCTACCCAGTCTCCCAATCTTTATGTACCCAATCTGAACATCTTTACCATTGTGATCATTGCAGTCTTATATGTGCTGTCAATCTGCTGTATGGTGTCTATTAATCTTGTTTAAATTACCAATCAAGCTGTCAATGTAATCAATCAGAGATTTAATATACCAATGTGTTTTAATATACTTACTAAGCTCTCTCATCTCATTTTTCTCTTGCAATGTATTTGTTATCATTTATCAATTCTGATAGAAATTACCTACTTAAAATTATCTGTTAGATTAAGGACCTGCCCAATACGCTGTGCGTACTAGTAGCTTTACAAGATGGTAAATACTGACTATTAATTAAATGTATTCTCACAAACCCAATGTACCTTCTTGTATATAAATAATAAATAAATAAATAAAAATAAATAAATAAATAAAAATAATAAATAAATAAATATTTGTCTGAGTCTGTGGGATTTTACTTGCAAGGTTAGCACCAATCGATGAAAAGAAGCTATTAAATTCATTCGCCATTTCTAAATTAGATGACGGTGTAAGGCCATCCTTAGAGAGTGTTATCTGGTTGTGGGAGTGTTGTTAATCTGACTTCTTATTGTTTTAGATATAGAATTTGAAGCCTATCATGAGTGTCAAAAATAGCGTACAACGCTTCATATCTTTAATATGAATTCACATCCATCATCATCATCAATGGATAAGAAAGACCTAAATATGTTACTTGTATCAAAGCTTTGCCAAATGATTCTATGAAAACAACAAGTTTGAAGACAACATTTGCAGAATGGTCATCCACAACACAAGAGAAGGGAACTATCAGGGGTAAGCGCCAAGCCATTACCACTATATAGCACTGGGAAGGGGTCAGGATGAGGATTTTAGATGGGACGGAGGGAAGGAATGGTGCCAAACTACTTGGACGTTCGGGGATTGAACGCCGACCTGCATGAAGCGAGACCGTCGCTCTACCGTCCAGCCCAAGGTAAGGTAAGGTAATTATCAAAAGAAGGCACCAAACCGGAAAGGCTATGTAGCACCATCAAAGTGCGAAATAATCAGAGGGCGCTAAATATCACCAAGAATGCCCAATACGAGAACAAAAA
>WNGS01082157.1:0-11535 GCA_020271785.1 Procambarus virginalis
GAAAGCCTTTGCGAAGTCCGTTTATCTCACTCAGCATTCTGTTTTTCTTCTAATACCTCAGTGACTTTATCGTAGTTGCTCAAGTAGCTGTGAGAGGCACGATCTTCCCGCTCGAAATCCATGTTGGCCTGGGTTGTGAAGGTCATTGGTCTCCATGAAATTGGTGACCTGACTCCTAATCACTCTCTCAAATACTTTTATTATGTGCGATGTCAGTGCAACTGGTCTATAATTCTTTGCCAATGCTTTGCTCCCTCCCTTGTGTAGAGGGGCTATGTCTGCTACTTTTAAGTGCATCTGGTATCTCCCCTTGTCCAAGCTCTTCCTCCACACTATACTGAGTGCCTGTGCTACCGGCACTTTGCATTTCTTTATAAATATTGAATTCCATGAGTCTGGACCTGGGGCCGAGTGCATGGGCATGTTTTCAATTTCTCTTTCAAAATTAGTGCGCTCGTGTTGATATCAGTTATAGTACAGGGGTTTGGGTATCCCGCATAAAAAATTGTCTGGATCTTCTACTTTCATGTTTGTTTATTGGAGTGCTAAACATGTCCTCATACTGCTTTTTTAGGATTTCACTAATTCCTTGTCATCCTCCGTGTATGAACCTTCACTTGTACGAATAGGTCCAATACTGGCAGTAGTTTTTGCTTTTGATTTCGCATATGGGAAGAAGTATTTTGGATTTTTCTTTATTTCCTGAATGCTTTCTGTTCTAACTGCCTTTCTTCAGTTTTGATATGAGTGTTTCAATTTCCGCTCGATTTCTTCAATCTCCCTATTTAATTATTCCTTCTTTGACGGGAAATTCGTGTCTGCATAAGCAGTTCCGTTATCTTTTCCTGCGTTTATAGTGTCTCTGCGTTCTCTTTCTCGTGGATCTCTTTCTGGCTTTCCTCAAAGGAACATGTTTCAGACAGACTTGATACGCTTCCGAAGTCAGTTTTTCTATTCCTTCTGTAGGACTTTTATTACTTAAAACAGTTTCCCATGGAATGTTTGTAAGTTCCCTGTTTATTATCTCCCAGTCTATCCTTTTATTATTAAAATTGAATTTACTGAATACCCCTCTCGCTTTATCAACGTTTTAGGTCTATTCTGAGTATTGATGGTCGTTTGCACTTCAATGAGCTTGTGATCTGAATATGTGGTATCTGATATCGTAATGTCTCTGATAATGTCTTCATTGTTCGTAAAGACCAGATCTAGAATATTTTCATTTCTCGTTGGCTCCGATATCTGCTGACTGAGTGAAAATTTGTCACAGAATCTAAGTAGTTCTCTAATCTGTGGTTGGTTAGGTCCCGATTGATTTCCTGGTATAATATTATTGTTTGCTATTCTCCACTTGAGACTAGGCAAGTTGAAGTCACCTAGGAAGATAATATCAGGTATTGGGTTCTCCAAATTATCAAGGCTATTCTCTATTTTGTTTATCTGTTCTGTGAATTCCTCAGCCGTTGCATCTGGCGGTTTGTATATTAGAATAATCACTAAATTTATTTCTCTATTTTTAATCCCAGTACCTCCACCACCTCATTTGTAACGTTAAGGAGCTCCGAGCACACAAGGTCTTCCCTAATATACAGACCCACTCCTCCATGTGACCTAATTTTCCTATCACACCTGTATAGGTTATATCCTGGAATCCAAATCTCACTGTCCAACAATTCCCCTGCATGGGTTTCTGTGAAAGCTCCAAATACTGCATTTGACTCCGTGAGGAGGCCATTTATGAACTGTACTTTATTGTTTGTTCTTGTTTTCAGTCCTTGTATGTTGGCAAAGATGAATGAGGTTACTCTATTAGTGATAGTTTGACTGGGAGACTTTTTCGGCAAGCCCATTATGCGTGGACATATTGAGTTTGTTCTGACCAGTGCTGATTGTTGTAGGGCAGTTGCCTGTCGTAGTTGTGGTTCCCTTTCGGTGTGTAATTGTATCTGTAGTCTGGTATGCAAGTGGGTCTGGCATCCAGTTCCATACTTCTCCATGCTCCTCCTTTTGAATTCTCTTTCGGTCTGGTATAAAAAATTTATCGAATTTCCTCCAAATTCATTATCCTGCTTGCCACTCTTTATGTAGCGTTCCGTGCCTTTCACGTGAAAGTATGGGCAGCTGAGGTCATAGCATTTTCTGTCCTCCAATGAGGTTTGGCACATTCAGGATGGAAAAACCTACATATTGATCCAAATCGACACTCACCTTTCCTAAGCATATTTAAACATTTTTTGGGATGTTGATAACTGCATTCTAATCCTTTCTTATTACCAGCATATCTATGTCTGCATATGCCCTTTGCATAAAATTTGCATAAGTCTGTCCTTCTGTTCTGACTCGCTCTATCGGGAACCGTTGTAGTGTCTGTACCTACCGAGCTGTCAGTGCTGTCTGTTACACTTTCTAGTTTACTGTCATCCACATCCGGGCCTACTGAGTCAGAGTTTACAACTTCTTGAGTTTCAGCCTCAGTTTCATCCCTGACTATAGCCTCTCCCCTGGTATATTACAATTGTTGTTCCTCTCCCATTCCTTCTGGATGGCTGGTAGGCTTCCAATGAATGATGTTTTTCCGATCATGCGTCATGTTATCTAGAAGGTTTTTTAGGATATTCCAAACTGGCTGGTCATGTTTACACACCCAGAGCAAGTGGCCAGCTCTCAGTGCCGCAGTGTTACTCACGCCTGTACAAGCCGAATGGAATCTATTCTTACAGATATAACATTCAATTCCCGTTGCCTTCGACTTAAGGAGTTGTTACAGTGGCCACAAATTTGTTTATTTACTCCCATTTTGCCTTGTTTTGTTGTATATATCTATATTTATAATATTATATGTATACCGTATATTTGTAATAGTATGTATGTTTACTTGTTCTACAGTATGGTCAGTACTTATCACACGGTCGAGGGTTCTGAGACTCTGGGTGCCTGGGGTAAATGTGCACTCAGGTATTTAAAGGAGGTTGGTGAGGAACTCATTGGGAAAACTAGAGACCCACGAGCAGCCAGTTTCCTGTTCCAGCGCCTCAGTGTCGCAGTTCAGAGGGAAATGCGTGCTGTATCCTGGGTACGCACCCAACCTCCGAGGAGCTGGACGAGGTCTTCGAACGCTGATTGTTTAATTGTTATATATTTGTGTGTGTGTGTGTGTTCTCTGTAAACTGTAGCATTGCAATAAAATAAAACAAAACATACAAAAAAATAATGGGGGGTAGGAGTGGAAAAGAATAAAGTATTCAGTGAGAATCCACAAGATCTCTCTGATGCTCTTTGTTTTCTTCTTCGAGGATGTGGGTCCCTGCAATTGCATTGCACCAGAGGTGGTACCCCTAATAATATATATAGATATATATATATATATATTATATCTATATATCTATATATATAGATATATAATATATATAATATATATATATATATCTTATATAAGATATATCTCTATATCTATCTATCTATAATATCTATATATATATATATCTATCTATATATCTAGATCTCTATCTCTCTCTATATATATCTCTCTATCTCTATATAATATCCAATATATATATATCTATCTCTCTATATATATCTCTATGATATATATCTAGCTATATATCTCTATCTCTCTATATATATCTATATCTATATATATATATAATATATATATATATTGGTGTATACTGGCAGCAGGTTTTCTTTCCTGTCTCATTAATCTGACCGCATATTCTGTATTTACTATCTTCTGATTTAGGGCTTCTATCCCTCTAACTATTTTCTTAGCATCAGGAGTTCTCCAAAACTCATTTTCGTAATTTCCGGGTGAAGAAAGAGGTAAATTACTATAGAATGTATTACACTTATTTATACAATATGCACAACGTTTCTAACCTCCATGGTTCATTCTCAAGCGAATGAATTTTACAATGTGATTGATTTTATACCCGCACTGGGTCAGGTGATAAGACAATAAATGTGAAAACAAAGGGGGATACAAGGGGATATAAGTGGGGTCACACATATGAACATAAGAATATAGGTAACCGCAGAAGGCCTATTGGCCCATACGAGGCAGCTGAGCCTCGTATGGGCCAATAGGCCTTCTGCGGTTAGTGTCTGCTAGTGCTAGTGTCTGTTCAAGAATGTAAGAAATCTTTTATATATATATATATATATATAATATATATATATATATATATATATATATATATATATATATATATTATATATTATATATATAATATATATATATATATATATATATATATATATATATATTTTGTTATCTTTTTATTCTAGCATAGTTGAGGCAGTTGACAGTAGTAAGGATTGTGATGTTGTGTACCTTGACTTTAGCAAAGCTTTTGATACAGTGCCACATGAAAGACTGATTAAAAAGATAGAGGCTCATGGTATTGGGGGTGCTATATTAAGCTGGATTAGGGCATGGCTATACCAAAGGAAACAGAGAGTTAGTATAAATGGAGTAAAGTCAGAGTGGGAAAATGTTGTAAGTGGAGTGCCTCAAGGCTCTGTCTTGGGACCTCTGTTGTTTCTAATATATATAAATGATTTAGATTCAGGTTTGAGTAGCAACATTTGCAAATTTGCCGATGATACGAAAATCGGTAGGGAAATTAATTCGGAGGAGGACTCACTATCACTTCAAGTTGATCTAGATAGGGTTTTGAAATGGTCAAAGGACTGGCAGATGCAGTTTATTGCTGATAAATGTAAAGTTCTGAGGCTAGGTAATGATGATAGAGTTACAAGATACGAGCTAGATGGTGTTGAGATTGCGAAGTCGGATTGCGAAAGGGATCTGGGAGTTATAATTAGTAAGAATTTAAAACAAAAGGATCAATGCATAAATGTTCGTAATAAGGCAAATAGGACACTCGGATTTATTAATCGCAGCGTAAGTAACAAGACACCTGGTGTGGTTCTCAAGCTATATCTTGCTCTGGTTAGGCCCCATTTAGATTATGCAGTTCAGTTTTGGTCGCCATATTATAGAATGGATATAAATTCACTTGAACGTGTCCAGCGTAGGATGACTAAGTTAATTCCCCAAATTAGAAATCTTTCATATGAAGAAAGATTAACAAAGCTTAATTTGCATTCACTGGAAAGGCGAAGAGTTAGGGGTGACATGATAGAGGTTTACAAGTGGATGAATGGACATAACAAAGGGGATATTAATAGGGTATTGAAAGTATCAACACAGGACAGAACGCGAAACAATGGGTATAAATTGGATAAGTTTAGATTTAGGAAAGACTTGGGTAAATACTGGTTCAGTAACAGGGTTGTTGATTTGTGGAACCAATTGCCGCGTAACATTGTGGAGGTGGGGTCCCTCGATTGTTTCAAGCATGGGTTGGACATATATATGAGTGGGATTGGGTGGTTATAAATAGGAGCTGCCTCGTATGGGCCAATAGGCCTTCTGCAGTTACCTTTGTTCTTATGTTCTTATGTTCTTATATATATATATATATATATATATATATATATATATATATATATATATATATATATATATATATAAGGGGTACCACCTCTGGTGCAAGTGTAGGGACCCATAGCCTCGGAGAAGAAAATAAAGAGTACTCAGAGAAGACCTTGTGGATCCTCACTGAACACTTTGATATTTTCTTCTCCTACCACCCCTATTCTTTTGGTATGTGTGTATATTTATCTAATTTTATTTGAAAATGTCATTACACAAAAAAGTTACAATATTGATTACATGCAGGGTACAAGGCTGCTTGTCACAAGTTGAATAGCTCCTCAAGCTCCTCAGATGGTGGGCAGGAACCATGGATGCAGTGAGCATTTCCTCTCTGGATTGCCACACTAAGGCGCTGAAAAAGAAAACTGGCAGCCCTAGGGTCTCTAGTTGTTTCGATTAGCTTAGACCCCAACTCCTTCAAAAAGCTAGCAGCACTTTTACCCCAGGCACCAAGTGTCTCTGAGGCAATGGGGACAAAATTGTAGTGGTGCTCAAGGTCTCTGTATTTACGTGACTTGGCCGCTTCCCGGTGATTGGCAGCTCCTCCTGCTTGAGTAGCACTGAAGTCAACATAGGTATTGGCTAAAGTTGAGACGTAAGTGTAGTCCCACACCAACTGTCTACCATTCTTCCAGGGGTTCACCGTGATTCCATCTGGGCGACCGACATGCTCATTAGAGTTGCGGGACATTAGGTAGCGGGGCTCTCTCTCTGCTGGACAGCCAGCTGTGGTAAGGCTTCTCTTAATAATGTCATTGACCTCGCCGTGTCTTGCATGCCATCCTCCTGTCCTTTGGCAGAGAAGGCCATGCCGTCCGTACCTGTCGGCCTCTGCTCGCCGCAAATATATATATATATATATATATATATATATATTATATATATATATATATATATATATATATATATATATATATATATAAAAGATTTCTTACATTCTTGAACAGCCACTAGCATGCATAGTTTTTGGGCAAGTCCTCAATCCTAATTTCAACACACACATTCCCAGGAAGCAGCCCGTATCTATCAGGACCTAACCAACCACAGATTAGAGAACTACTTAGATTCTGTGACAAATTTTCACTCACTCAGCAGATATCGGAGCCAACGAGAAATAAAATATTCTCGATCTGGTCTTTACGAACAATGAAGACATTATCAGAGACATTACGATATCAGATACCACATATTCAGGTCACAAGCTCATTGAAGTGCAAACTACCATCAATACTCAGAATAGACCTAAAACGTTGATAAAGCGAGAGGGGCTATTCAGTAAATTCAATTTTAATAATAAAAGGATAGACTGGGAGATAATAAACAGGGAACTTAAAAACATTCCATGGGAAACTGTTTTAAGTAATAAAAGTCCTACAGAAGGAATAGAAAAACTGACTTCGGAAGCGTATCAAGTCTGTCTGAAACATGTTCCTTTGAGGAAAGCCAGAAAGAGATCCAACGTAGAAAGAGAACGCAGAAGACACTATAAACGCAGGAAAAGAATAACGGAACTGCTTATGCAGACACGAATTTCCCGTCAAAGAAGGAATAATTTAAATAGGGAGATTGAAGAAATCGAGCGGAAATTGAAACACTCATATGAAACTGAAGAAAGGCAGTTAGAACAGAAAGCAATTCAGGAAATAAAGAAAAATCCAAAATACTTCTTCACATATGCGAAATCAAAAGCAAAAACTACTGCCAGTATTGGACCTATTCGTACAAGTGAAGGTTCATACACGGAGGATGACAAAGAAATTAGTGAAATCCTAAAAAAGCAGTATGAGGACATGTTTAGCACTCCAATAAACAACATGAAAGTAGAAGATCCAGACAATTTCTTTATGCGTGATATCCAAACCCCTGTAAATATAACTGATATCAACACGAGCGCACTAAATTTTGAAAGAGAAATTGAAAACATGCCCATGCACTCGGCCCCAGGTCCAGACTCATGGAATTCAATATTTATAAAGAAATGCAAAGTGCCGGTAGCACAGGCACTCAGTATAGTGTGGAGGAAGAGCTTGGACACGGGAGAGATACCAGATGCACTTAAAGTGGCAGACATAGCCCCTCTACACAAGGGAGGGAGCAAAGCATTGGCAAAGAATTATAGACCAGTTGCACTGACATCGCACATAATAAAAGTATTTGAGAGAGTGATTAGGAGTCAGGTCACCAATTTCATGGAGACCAATGACCTTCACAACCCAGGCCAACATGGATTTCGAGCGGGAAGATCGTGCCTCTCACAGCTACTTGAGCACTACGATAAAGTCACTGAGGCATTAGAAGAAAAACAGAATGCTGATGTGATATACACGGACTTCGCAAAGGCTTTCGATAAATGTGACCATGGCGTGATAGCACACAAAATGAAGTCAATGGGAATAACCGGTAAAGTAGGACGCTGGATACTCAGTTTTCTGTCAAACAGGACTCAGCGAGTAACGGTCAACCATATAAAATCTAGTCCAAGTGCAGTTAAAAGCTCTGTACCTCAGGGTACAGTCCTTGCACCGCTGCTTTTCCTTATTCTCATATCAGATATAGACAAAAATACAAGTCACAGCTTCGTATCATCCTTTGCAGATGACACAAAAATCAGTATGAAAATTACCTCGGCTGAAGACATTGAAAAACTTCAAGCTGATATTAATAAAGTTTTCGACTGGGCATCAGAAAATAACATGATGTTTAACAGTGATAAATTCCAGGTACTCAGGTACGGTAAAAATGAGGACCTTAAACATAATACAGAGTACAAAACACAATCAAATGTGCCCATAGTAGGAAAACAGCATGTAAAGGATTTGGGAATAATGATGTCTGACGACCTAACGTTTAGGGAGCATAACCAAGCAAATATTGCGACAGCCAGAAAAATGATAGGATGGATTACGAGAACTTTCAAATCCAGGGATCACATCACAATGCTTGTACTCTTCAAGTCACTTGTGCTGTCCCGTCTTGAGTACTGTTCAGTACTCACTTCCCCCTTCAGAGCAGGAGAGATTGCTGAAATAGAGGGAATACAGAGAACATATACAGCACGTATAGACGCGATAAAGCACCTAAATTATTGGGATCGTCTCAAAGCTCTCCAAATGTACTCACTAGAAAGAAGACGAGAGAGATATCAAATAATATACACCTGGAAGATACTGGAGGGCCAGGTCCCAAATCTACACAGTAAAATAACAACGTACTGGAGTGAACGATATGGAAGAAAATGCAGAATAGAACCAGTGAAGAGCAGGGGTGCCATAGGCACAATCAGAGAACACTGTATAAACATCAGAGGTCCACGGTTGTTCAACGTCCTCCCAGCAAGCATAAGAAATATTGCCGGAACAACCGTGGACATCTTCAAGAGGAAACTAGATTTATTCCTCCAAGGAGTTCCGGACCAGCCGGGCTGTGGTGGGTATGTGGGCCTGCGGGCCGCTCCAAGCAACAGCCTAGTGGACCAAACTCTCACAAGTCAAGCCTGGCCTCGGGCCGGGCTTGGGGAGTAGAAGAACTCCCAGAACCCCATCAACCAGGTATCAACCAGGTAGCAGCTGTCTAACTCCCAAGTACCTATTTACTGTTAGGTGAATAGGAACATCAGGGCAAAAGAAACTGTTCATTTGTTTCAGCCTCTCCTAGGGATAGAACCCCAACCCTTAGGACTACAAACCCAGAGCGTTGTCCACTCAGCCATCAGGCTCCAATGTTAATTTTAATATTACTGTTAACTGGGATGCATGAATGAAAATTATATCAGCAGCCAAGTATAACACAACTAACAATCGAATTAATAATGGTCCAGAACGGACCAAAACGTCTTTGTCTTTTCATCTTTTTGTATGTGGTTTGGTCAACATTCTTCAGCAACATTATTGTGACTCATCATCATCTGCATATAATACAACTACTTTATAGAACAAATCAGTAATGTAATTGTGGAACCTAAAACTTGTCTAAAATATATACAAGTTTTACTTTGAATTTAAGAAATGAAGAATGAATTTTGATTACCTTTAATAGTTGAATCTTGAGACAGTCTCTGTTTTTTCTTCATTTTCTTTAACTTAACCTCTTGCTCCCCATTCTTTTCTTTTGCCTCACTGATGTTGATATCTTCTTGGATATCTATATCATTGTTTTGACTCTCGTTGACATTTGATTCATTGTCTTGCATGTATGCTGAAAATACAGAAATATGCGTAAAATTAATATGGTATCCTCAATACAAAATGTATGCTCCAAAAAACTTTAACACTTTCGTGCACCCATCCCGTACATATACGACGGCTATATTTCTATCGGTTGTGCGGTCGCGTCGTACATTTACGGTCCGTATAAAATAATTTTAAAAAAATCCAGCTTAAATCTGATTTACTTGGGGTTTGTTTCAAACTGTGCGCCATGAAATTCCCGTTCTCTCGGGTAGGCCGAATGTCACGTCGGCCTACTGGGTCACGTGACAGGCCCATTTTGTTGTCACGTGGAGCATTGGCATCTCTCTCCCCTCGCGCGCCAAACTCGCATGGTTTCAAGGATTTTTACCCGTTTCTGTGTGTTTGTAACCAACTACATTCATCAATAATGGATCCAGCACCAGGCCCAAGCGGTGTTTCGGCTACAGGAGCCTCTGATTCATCTGGAAAAGACAAGATTACCGACATCTATAGGAGGTTCTCTGGATTGAGGCTCACTCCCACCAAGATTCCCAATCTCTTGGATGCCTTTGATCAAGTGGATTTGGATGGAAGTGAGGCAGAAGGTGAGGATTTAGAAGAAGAATGTGAATTTGGGGGGCCCTGGAGCCCATGGGGCTGAATCGACGGAGGACACTGAAGGCCTAACAGAGGAGGGGGCACCAGCACCACCGCCTCTCACCACAAGGCGCACACGTGGTGCGTGCATGCCTAAAATCCAGCTAAGGAAACGACCTCCTACTCGTCGTTTGAAAATAACCCCATTTGTTGATAGTGGGAGTGATTCAAGCTATGAATTATCAGGTGAGGATGAACTGAGTGAGGAAGATGAGGCACCCCAGCCTCCTCACAAGCATACACGTCCGGTACGCACTCACCAGCCTGGGGCCAGTGTTGCGTGACTTGAGGACAATATTCCACCATTGGGGTCTACACATGTGGAACAATTAGACTCATACGTGGCGCCCCAAAAGACCTGCAACATATAGCGAAGACTAAGATTGATGTGGATACCACAGTCTGCCGCCGCAAGGACAACACCTTCATTCTGCTGTGGAAAGACAAGCGAGTTGTCTCTATGATTACCAACCTCCACAATGCAGACACAAATAGAGTTAAAAAACGCAAACAAGTTCGTAGGCTAGATGGAACAACAGGACTACAGCAGGTTGTGGTGAACAAACCAAAGGCAATTATTGACTGCAATAAGTTCATGAAGGGTGTTGACCACTTTGATCAAATGGTAAAGTATTACCATTTCGCCAGGAAATGTCACAAGTGGACAAAGAAAATAACCTTTTATTTCCTGCAAATGGCTTTGCAAAACACTTATGCATTGTACAAGGCCAACACAGATGACCGAAAGAAGCTAACTCTGCTCCAGTTTCATGAGGTTGCTATTTGGGCTTTATTGAAATTTGACAAGGAAGAGTGACCTACAACAACTTCAGGAATCGGTACCTGAAGGAGGTGGAGTGGAGAGAAAATGCTCAACTTATTTTTCTATAATCGTCTTTCCTTTGGTAAGTACACATAATTGTCCTAGGTTGTTGTAGTATTGTAGTCTATTTTCTTAGGAATATTTTGATACCTAAATGACAACTGTAGCACGAAAACTAAAGTAAGTATACACGAAACACCAGAAACTTTTTTTGTGGGTGTTGCGGGTGTGAGTTGGTGTGTCCAGAGCGGGTTCCGGTGTGTGTGTTCGGCCGTCTCTACAGCTGTGAATTCCCAAGAATTGTATTTGATAGGCATATGTCTGTGTAGGGAATTTTATTCCGAACACTATACAAAAAAAAAAAAAGGTGTGAAACAAGTATAAAC
>WNGS01082158.1:12473-32859 GCA_020271785.1 Procambarus virginalis
TATCCGGCTCCCATGGCCATTTTGGCCAAATATTGTGATAACTTTATCCGATCACGATTTTGGCCGTATAAGGGCATTTTCCGGATGATCGAATCCCGGATAATCACTGGGTTACAGTATAGGTAATCCCACCTCGACCAGTCCTGCCGAAGGGTGTCCACCGTGACGGCACCACAGTCGGGGAAGGGCGCCATATATATTGGGAGACGCCGACGCAGAGAGGTCCACCTCCGGGAGCTCGTACGACTGTCAGAGCCAAGTGAAGGAGTCGGCGTCGACCATCTATTCTGTAGACAGGGGAATGAACCGAGATAGGCTGACCATTAAGACATAGGACACTCCCTGAAAATGAACCGCACAGAAAGCCAAACCCCGATAAACCAGCAGACGAGTTGCTCGAAGGGACCAGACCCAAAGAGCCAAGGACCAAAGAGAACTCCCGCAGTTCAGGCAACGAACCACCAGAGAGCAGTCCGAATCGAGCCAAATCACTGAACCCTAAGTGACCCGAACCCTCCGAAGTGAAAACCAAATCACCTCTAACTCCTGCACCATGCTGTGAGTTCGACGGAAGGACTGAGCCCACCGCCCCCGGCCGGCCCAGTGAGCACTTGTCACAAAACCCCAGCCAAGAGACAACGCATCCGTGAACACATCAAGCAAGGGTTCGGGTAGACGTCAAGGCACTGAACCCCGAAAAACCCAAAGAGGAAGCCAACGATGCAGCAACCGACACAAGGCCCCTGGAGGCTGAACCCAGCGATCACAAGAGAGGCAGAAGGAACCCAAACAGATGCCGGAGCCAGACCCAATTTGGCAAGGAAACCAACACGGCGAAGTTCAGATTCCACACAACTGCTCGAGCAACCGCCGAGTGACCTTGGAACTCCTCAGAAACAGCTGAAGGTGGGACTGCAGCCTCAGCAACACCTACAGAGGGAGAAACATGGAAGCGATCCAAGAGTCGCACACAAGGCGCAACCAGGTCTGAACCTGGGATGGAACCAGATGGAACTTCCTCCAGATCACCAGGAACCTGAATATGGCAAACCAAGAAAGAACCACCCCTACAACGAGCAGACCAGCAGACTGGCTGGGAACCAACACCAACCAGCCATTGAGGTGAGGCAACACCCAAAAACCAAGCAGATTTAGATGGGCCAGCATGAACCGGGTAAGACATGGAAATGCAAGGTGCCAAAAGCCAGCCAAAAGAAAGGCAATGAAGATGAGAAGCACACCACCCCACCACGAAACGGAACCAGTCCCTGAAACCCAGATGAAGCGGAACAAGCCAGCACACATCCCAATGGGCCAGAGACACCACCCAACAACACGGCCCCAAAAGAAACCAGATCTGGGACTGAGTCATCCAAAAGGAAGCCAGTGCTACAGACAAGACAAAACCAGAATGAACCAAAGATCCACACAGTCCCGTTGTGGGATTGAAACACGATGACCCGACAGAGCGAAGGGAAAGATGCCTGCCGCACCAGCTCCAAACCCCCCAGAGAAGGAGGAGTTGCCACCCAACGCCACCACAGGCCGGAGGACACGACCCGAAACTGCCCACAAATTGTAGGACAAAACTCGGTCAAACAGAGCCAGCCTTTTCCCTCAGTGCCCTGCCAACGGGGTGACCTGCACAAGCACCCCTTCCGAGATAAAAAAAAAGTTAAATAAAATAAAAAGAAAAGAATAATACAATACAATACAATAACCCGACTTGCGAGCAGAGCGAGCAGCACGCCGACCAGACGAACACGGCTCCGGAAGAGGCATCTACACAAAAGCTGCACCAAAGCCCACCTTGACAATCAGAAGCCAGAGCCCTGGCACGACCACAAAATACCTGCCAAGACCCAAGAATTGCAGTCTGCAAGCCAGGAAGACCCTGGAACTGCAGAAGAGGAAAGATTGGGGCACACAGGAGGTAACCAAGGACCTTCCAAACCTCGAAAAGGAAACCCAAGAGGAAGAAAACTTCCGGAACGAAACTGAAGAGACCAAAGGATCCCAGAAACGATCCAGGGGGAAGCCCTAACCACTGCATTTGCTGGTGGAAAATGCACCACAGAAACGAGGGAAAACACAAGATCCAGACAGAACCACTGGCAAAAACGGCCAGAAACAGACCAAAACCGGGGGACATAAGGCGTGGGAGCAATCAGAGCAAATAGGTTCAAACACTGGGCCCAAAAACCAGGACCCAGAACCTAAACACAGAAAAAATACAAAACCTGGCCAAAAAACCAAAACCCAAAAGTTTCCAGAGGAACAGAAAGGGCAGAACGCCCCATAAGAAAGAACAAAACAGAGACACGGCAATAGGAGGATAAAAAAAACTCCAGACTGAGGGGAAAAAATGCCCCCAAAAGGTGAGTGCACACTCCCAGGCACATGTAAACAAACAAACATCAATGCCGCCCTGGCAACCAAGCAGGGAAGCGCCCGCAAAAAAAGAAAATGACCACCAAAACAAAAGGAGACACGGTTGATGTAGGGGAGCCGAAATCACAGTAGCAAATGTAGGAAAACGAGCAGACGGGAGGAGGGAGGAAAACCTCCTCTCCTAGAAGGCACAAAGCCCTAGCAGGGGCAAACACCCCCAGAACTGCTAGCAGGCTTCCCCCACAGGCCCAGGAACCCTCAACAGAGGCCTCCACACCCACTACCCCTGAAGAAAAGTCCGAATTCAGGGGAAAGGTAGCAAAGAAGGGGTCTGCTGGTAGGACCCATAAGCCTCAGCAGGAGGAGCAGGCTCGAATGCCCCTGTCCGTAACCCGAATGGGGCAACCCTTGAAGCTGCCCGAGTCTCATCACCAACTAAACCCCACCCCAACCCTGGGAATTGGGAAGGGGGGAGCAGGGCCTAGCCAAATTGGGTAGCCTCGGGGCATCCAAGTGGACAATTAATCTACCACATTGCAGCAACCTAAACCCGAACCTCACTCACAATAGAATGGGAAAATTGGAGCAGGAGCAGAGAACACATCTCGGTAGACTCCGGATCAAAGGTTTTGTTCGGGGTCAAAGGTGTCGTCGACCCAACAGGCAGCATGATGGAGGTAAAAGAGGTGGCTGTCACCCCAAGACAAGGGTACAGAGCAACACACAAACTTGGACAAGGCGAGCTGGAATTCAGAAAATGCATCCACTGGTCTACTGTGCCTCAACGAGGTTTTCTAGGGCCGGCAGGCTGACTGTTACGGGAAGCCCAGGCAAGGTAATTACCTAAGTGTAATTACCTAAGTGTAGTCACAGGATGAGAGCTACGCTCGTGGTGTCCCGTCTTCCCAGCACTCTTTGTCATATAACGCTTTGAAACTACTGACGGTCTTGGCCTCCACCACCTTCTCCCCTAACTTGTTCCAACCGTCTACCACTCTGTTTGCGAAAGTGAATTTTCTTATATTTCTTCGGCATCTGTGTTTAGCTAGTTTATATCTATGACCTCTTGTTCTTAAAGTTCCAGGTCTCAGGAAATCTTCCCTATCGATTTTATCAATTCCTGTTACTATTTTGTATGTAGTGATCATATCACCTCTTTTTCTTCTGTCTTCTAGTTTTGGCATATTTAATGCCTCTAACCTCTCCTCATAGCTCTTGCCCTTCAGTTCTGGGAGCCACTTAGTAGCATGTCTTTGCACCTTTTCCAGTTTGTTGATGTGCTTCTTAAGATATGGGCACCATACAACCGCTGCATATTCTAGCTTTGGCCTAACAAAAGTCGTGAACAATTTCTTTAGTATATCGCCATCCATGTATTTAAAGCAATTCTGAAGTTAGAAAGCGTGGCATAGGCTCCTCGCACAATATTCTTTATGTGGTCCTCATGTGATAGTTTTCTATCTAGAACCACCCCTAGATCTCTTCTTTATCAGAAGTCTTTAAAGATTTCCCACATAATTTATAGGTTGTGTGGTTATCTTGAGATGATTTCGGGGCTTTTTTAGTGTCCCCGCGGCCCGGTCCTCGACCAGGCCTCCACCCCCAGGAAGCAGCCCGTGACAGCTGACTAACACCCAGGTACCTATTTTGCTGCTAGGTAACAGGGGCATAGGGTGAAAGAAACTCTGCCCAATGTTTCTCGCCGGCGCCTGGGATCGAACCCAGGACCACAGGATCACAAGTCCCGCGTGCTGTCCGCTCGGCCGACTGGCTCGACCGGTGTGGGGTTTGTTCTGTTCAAGTTCTGCTCTTGACTCTCTGTCTCCTATCATTTAGGTACTCCTTTTATTCAATGTAACGACTCTGTTGTCACCTCGGGCTGTTTCTACAATGTCTTCATCAGCTTCGAAGTGGTTTAGTGTGTCGAAGATCTTTAACTGTACACAAATCTACGACGAGGCTTTATAATATAGTTTAAGCTTTGAGGATCTATCATTAGTTCTCATTTTATTACCTTCTACATCACTTTTGCATGGAAAACACGTGATAAATATTGGTTTTATTCCTCAACTTGAAAATGATTGGTTCACTTTCCCAGTGATTATTTGGCATGTGGCTAGTTTAAGGCCTCAGCTCCCTTCTTCAGTATCCAGGGTGATATCTTGTCAAGTATCATTGCCTTCAATATATCCAGCTCTTTCAGGAGCCACATAACATAACCACGTTCTAGATATCTAGATATCGAACGTTCACTTCCTCTCCCAGAGTCTCTTTCCAATTCCTCGTGTAAGCTCAATTCTTCTGTGTGATCACTGTTTCTAATAATTTTGAGTTAATCGCGTGGGTTTTATCTGATGTTGTCCTGCTCATGTAGTTGTAAACTGGGGTTGTAAACTGGGGCCACAGTATTGTAAACTGGTGTTATAAACTGGGGCCACAGTATTGTAAACTGGTGTTGTAAACTGGGGCCACAGTATTGTAAACTGGTGTTGTGAACTGGGGCCACATTATTGTAAACTGGGGTTGTAAACTGGGGCTACAGTATTGTAAACTGGGGTTGTTCTTTGTATTTGGTTGCTACGTCATTCTTATTTAAAACTAAGATTCTTTTCCTGCACACTAGAAAGTGCTCAAGCAAGAGTTTATTTATGTCAATATGTAGTGTTTGTGAGTTCTGTATTTCTGCATATGTCAGTTGAATGACAGGCTTCGGTGGTATGTGCATATACACACACACACGTGTACATGTGTGTGTGTGTTTGCTCTTGTAAGTATGTATATGAATCAGCAATATACCAATGTGTGTGTGTGTGTGTCTATGAATTCACAGGCTGTTGCAATTGCTGTGTGTGTGTGTGTGTGTGCGTGCGTGTGTGTGTGTGTGTGTTGCGTGCACCTGTGTGTACATGAACTGTGTGGCCACACCGTATCAACGACCGGAGAGTCCCATGTGTGCCTCTGGTGTATATATAGACACAGGGTAGTGTAGAAGTACATGAAAATATGTATCCATAAGGCTAGAATTACTTAACTATATACATGCATATAGTACAGTAATTCTGCTTGGATTTAAAGGTGTATTAAGACTGCTCTTGAAGAGTGAAGAAAGAACACGTATTGCTCAGTGACAGGTGTTGAGGCAGATGTTGTTACAGGTGTTGAGGCAGACTGCAGGTAGGCAACCGATGCTTGGGAAACGGAACAAGTGAAGAGCATAACAATAGCCGATGAAGAAAGGATTCTGTCTGCCCCTAGCGACGGCCTGTCTCGGCTATCGCCGCCTGCGTGGCCTTCCTTTTATGTAAATACACATTTCTCTCACTGCTGACGTCTGTAATTTATAAGCTTGGTGAAACAGCTTGAAACGAAAGTCTATCAACGTCAAATTTGAGGCCGTGGAGTGACTCGAACCCGGATCTCTAATGCGCTCTCTGGGAGGTACTGGAGGCCTCAAACCAGTGCCTAACCAGAGCCCAACCAGTGCCCAACCAGAGCCCAACCAGTGCCCAACCAGAGCCCAACCAGTGCCCAACCAGAGCCCAACCAGTGCCCAACCAGTGCCCAACCAGAGCCCAACCAGTGCCCAACCAGAGCCCAACCAGTGCCCAACCAGAGCCCAACCAGTGCCCAACCAGACCCCAACCAGAGCCCAACCAGTGCCCAACCAGAGCCCAACCAGTGCCCAACCAGAGCCCAACCAGTGCCCAACCAGTGCCCAACCAGTGCCCAACCAGAGCCCAACCAGAGCCCAACCAGAGCCCAACCAGAGCCTAACCAGAGCCCAACCAGTGCCCAACCAGTGCCCAACCAGAGCCCAACCAGTGCCCAACCAGAGCCCAACCAGAGCCCAACCAGTGCCCAACCAGTGCCCAACCAGTGCCCAACCAGAGCCCAACCAGTGCCCAACCAGAGCCCAACCAGTGCCCAACCAGAGCCCAACCAGTGCCCAACCAGAGCCCAACCAGTGCCCAACCAGAGCCCAACCAGTGCCCAACCAGAGCCTAACCAGAGCCCAACCAGAGCCCAACCAGAGCCTAACCAGAGCCCAACCAGAGCCCAACCAGTGCCCAACCAGAGCCCAACCAGAGCCCAACCAGAGCCCAACCAGAGCCCAACCAGTGCCCAACCAGAGCCCAACCAGAGCCCAACCAGAGCCCAACCAGTGCCCAACCAGAGCCCAACCAGAGCCCAACCAGAGCCCAACCAGTGCCCAACCAGAGCCCAACCAGAGCCCAACCAGAGCCCAACCAGAGCCCAACCAGTGCCCAACCAGTGCCCAACCAGAGCCCAACCAGAGCCCAACCAGTGCCCAACCAGTGCCCAACCAGAGCCCAACCAGTGCCCAACCAGAGCCCAACCAGAGCCCAACCAGAGCCCAACCAGTGCCCAACCAGAGCCCAACCAGTGCCCAACCAGAGCCCAACCAGTGCCCAACCAGAGCCCAACCAGAGCCCAACCAGAGCCCAACCAGTGCCCAACCAGTGCCCAACCAGTGCCCAACCAGAGCCCAACCAGAGCCCAACCAGAGCCCAACCAGAGCCCAACCAGAGCCCAACCAGTGCCCAACCAGAGCCCAACCAGAGCCCAACCAGAGCCCAACCAGAGCCCAACCAGTGCCCAACCAGAGCCCAACCAGTGCCCAACCAGAGCCCAACCAGAGCCCAACCAGTGCCCAACCAGAGCCCAACCAGAGCCCAACCAGAGCCCAACCAGTGCCCAACCAGAGCCCAACCAGAGCCCAACCAGAGCCCAACCAGTGCCCAACCAGAGCCCAACCAGAGCCCAACCAGAGCCCAACCAGTGCCCAACCAGAGCCCAACCAGAGCCCAACCAGAGCCTAACCAGTGCCCAACCAGAGCCCAACCAGAGCCCAACCAGTGCCCAACCAGTACCCAACCAGAGCCCAACCAGTGCCCAACCAGTGCCCAACCAGAGCCCAACCAGAGCCCAACCAGAGCCCAACCAGAGCCCAACCAGTGCCCAACCAGAGCCCAACCAGTGCCCAACCAGAGCCCAACCAGAGCCCAACCAGAGCCCAACCAGTGCCCAACTAGTGCCCAACCAGAGCCCAACCAGTGCCCAACCAGAGCCCAACCAGAGCCCAACCAGAGCCCAACCAGTGCCCAACCAGAGCCCAACCAGAGCCCAACCAGTGCCCAACCAGACCCCAACCAGGATTTTATAGTCAACCCGACCACACTCGGGCGTACAGTAATAGCGTTCACAATAAAGTAGATAATAAGATGGTAGATTTTTTTATGTAGATGAAATTTCTACCAGAAGTGCTTTATCAAGATTTAATAAAGTTCTTACATGTCAAATGCTATCGAAAAAAATAGTCTACCAATAAACTCCTTAGTTGCAATCGATATCAACGAATAAAGTCTATTCTTATCTTTGTTTCACTAGATTATTGTGTTTGCAAAGCTTATGTACTAATACATTTGTAATGTATTTAAGATAAACCAACTACAGCAGCTGTATTTGATGACAACAACTGATAAAAGTTCATTGATAACCGGACGTAATGAATACGTAATGTATAAGTATACATTATAAGTAATGTATAAGTATTCACAGTCAAAATGATATGCTAAATAAAGCATAAATCAAGTTTAATGTCTGTTCATTAAAACAAATTTTTTTTATTTTAACTTCAGTTTCAAAATATATTTTTGTATAAGGATATGCAAATATAAATATGTTAATATGTAAACTGGTGTTCCGTCACATACCTGGAGGGTGTGTTCCACTACACACCTGGAGGGTGTGTTCCACTACACACCTGGAGGGTGTGTTCCACAACACACCTGGAAGGTGTTACCACCACACATCTGGAAGGTGTGTACCACCACACATCTGGAAGGTGTGTACCACCACACATCTGGAAGGTGTGTACCACCACACATCTGGAAGGTGTGTTCCACCACACCTGGAAGGTGTGTACCACTACACACCTGAAAGGTGTGCTAAGTGATCCATCTGATTCCAGCCGGAAAGTAGTCCAATGTGGTCCAGTATTTTCATAATTATTTTCCAATTGACACATCAATATATCCAGAGTTAGAAGAGGACCAGAGTAAGTTCTAGAACTTGAAAGTTAGCGTAGATAGGACTAGTACTCTAACTTGTTGTTCAACTTGGAAGGTGTGCTATAGTTTTAATAATAAAGGGTGTAACGAGGCTTTCAGTTCAGCTACTTGTTGTTAAGAACTACCCAGGAACAGGTTTGTGGCTACGACTGTGAAGTTAGTTAAGTTGTCACCAGAGGGGGATGGTGTCACAGTATCGCTCACTATGTCTTCCTGACGGTGACGTCTGCACCGTCATTACCTATCAGTGTCAACGAGGCAGTGGGCTCTAGCTCATGGTGCCCAGGCTATCTGATATCTTGTACCCGTTATCTTATAATTTAACTATCCCCCACGTTCGAATTCTTTGTCGAATCTGGCCTCTGAAGTTGTGAATGGATAAATTAACGTGGGAGGGAGGGGCTTCGGATTCGTAGTCCTAAGGTTCCGGGTTCGATCCCCGGTGGAGGCGGAAACAAATGGGCAGAGTTTCTTTCACCCCTGATGCACCTGTTCACCTTGCAGTAAATAGGTACCTGGGAGTTAGACAGCTGCTACGCGCTGCTTCCTGGGGGTGGAGGCCTGGTCGAGGACCGGGCCGCGGGGACGCTAAGCCCCGAAATCATCTCAAGATAACCTCAAGATAACCGCAAGATAAGAAGATGGAGGCGGCGTGTTGACCTCCCGTACAGAGTACGAGTATTTAAACACACACCTTCGATTCATTTGTGTTTCCGGCTTGTGATAACCTGCGATAACAGCAAGATAACCTGTGTTATCTTGACCTGCTTTCTCTCAGTCTGAAGGCTGTCATGCAGCGAGTCTTGCTTGTACTGAGCGGAAGTCTCCTGGCTACAGACAATTCATGAACATTGTATCAACTTAAGCATGCTATTAATTTCCTGAGAGAGTCCTTAACTTAGTCAGAAACTGGTTACGGGTCCAGGACTTGATATAATAAGTCCAGGAGGGGTTCGAACCGTCATGACTTTCACGTCACGTATGTAGGTTGGGTTATATGTTTATTAACCTATTATATTAGTCCCGTAGACTTTATTTCGGTATTTCACTTACAGTAACAAGCGAATGTTTACAATGCATCTCCCTGTAGCTTCCTCTCTCTCTCTCCCGGCCTCAGTAGCCGACGCTATGCTACCTTCCTCCAGGTGCGCTGCCTCCCTGGCCAGGGAGAAGCCTGGCCAGGGAGAGGCCGGGCCAGGGAGAGGTCTGGCCAGGGAGAAGCCGGGCCAGGGAGAGGCCGGGCCAGGGAGAGGTTTGGCCAGGGAGAAGCCTGACCAGGGAGAAGCCGGGCCAGGGAGAGGTCTGGCCAGGGGGAAGCCTGGCCAGGGAGAGGCCGGGCCAGGGGAGGCCGGGCCAGGGAAGACCAGGCCAGGGAGAGGTCTGGCCAGGGAGAGGCCGGGCCAGGGAGATGTCTGGCCAGGGAGAGGTCTGGCCAGGGCGAGGCCGGGCCAGGGAGATGTCTGGCCAGGGAGAGGCCGGGCCAGGGAGAGGTCTGGCCAGGGCGAGGCTAGGGACAGCCCCAGGTGCGGTTGTGAGGTAAACAGCGGCGACATTTTCCAAGCGAGCGCTTCACTGTGGACTCCGAGGCCGCCATTAGCACATATTTCCCTTTGTCAGGCGTTTGTCAACAATCATAATTTCTGTCACTAATCCCGCCAGGCACGTCGGTCGGTCCGTCGGTTAGCGACAAACACGACACTGTCGACGGACGGAATGTTGCCGCAGATTCATAACCTCCTTATCCACCCTATCCACCCCCCCCCCCGCTCCCTCCATCCACCTTTCTTATTTCCCATTTTGACCAGATATTTGCTCCATTTAACATCAGTTTTGCACTTAGGTCTTGAGGCCCTTGAGACTGTGTGAGTGCATCGTGAGATTCTCTCGAGGGAATTGGAGTGCTTGTGGGACGTGTTCTGAGTGCTTGTGTAAGAGAGGTTTTCTGGAAGGTGAAGGTCAATATTGTTTTGATTGTTATGCTTAATGATGGCGAGTCACGTGACCATCGTGGCCCACGCACGAGAGGGTGTAGGTAGGTTGGGCCTAGTGGGTGTCGTAGGGTGGGTCTATAGTGGGTGTTGTAGGGTGGGTCTAGTGGGTGTCGTAGGTTGGGTCTTGTGGGTGTCGTAGGTTGGGTCTAGTGGGTGTCGTAGGTTGGGTCTAGTGGGTGTCGTAGGTTGGGTCTAGTGGGTGTCGTAGGTTGGGTCTAGTGGGTGTCGTAGGTTGGGTCTTGTGGGTGTCGTAGGTTGGGTCTAGTGGGTGTCGTAGGTTGGGTCTTGTGGGTGTCGTAGGTTGGGTCTAGTGGGTGTCGTAGGGTGGGTCTAGTGGGTGTCGTAGGGTAGGTCCAGTGGGTGTCGTAGGGTAGGTCCAGTGGGTGTCGTAGGGTAGGTCTAGTAGGTGTTGCGGGATGGATGACTATCCATAATCCTGATGAAAGTTGGTCTCCTAACCACGGGCTTCGTTCGCTCGTTCGTGTTGTTCACTCATTCCACCCGCTCGTGTCACTCACGAGTTGCGTCCTTCATTCACTCGTGACACCCCCCCCCCCACTGTTTACCCCCCACCCAGTCTACAGTTTTTGAAGGACTTGAGGCAGACAGTCAGTACTCACTAACAAGCTGTCTCCACCTGGTCTCACTTAACGATCTTCAGTAATTGATGTTGCTCGCGGTGACCACTTTGGTGATTAACCTGGTCGCTCTGGGCCTCCTCAGTCAATCGTGGCTTCACTCAACTCCTAATTCCATAATTGTTTATTGAACTGTGTTGGAGCGTCGCCTTGACTCAGAGTGACGGATCTCCCAATCCTGAGCACTCCAGGTGCAAACTCTGTGAGCAGGAACTGCGGCATGATCTCCCACACTACATCACCGAATGCCCAGTTATTAGACCTTTCAGACCCGTTGGTATGAGGTACCTGGAGCTTTGTAATGACTTTATTCACTCTCGTGTTCTTGAAGATATCCTCATAATGCACCCAGAGTCTGTCAGTGCATTATCCCCTAGCTGTCACCAGAGCTAGGGGATCACGAGGGGGTTGCAGAATGGAGTCTGCCTGTACGCCCTCGACACCCCTCCCAGTGATTGTATTTGTGATATAGAATGTATTGTGAGTACTGCATATTGGGTCTACCTGTTGGTATCAGAGGCTTTCGTGTTCCGAGATAGTGCTCCAGTTAAGTATATCTTTGAGTGATCCTTTGTCTAGTCAATACCTAGGTCAACATGCAAGGCACTTTTACCCTTATTTCAACGTAGGGAAAGCTTGGTATCCAGTCTTAAAGCTGTGCTCTGCCATGGTTGATTGACGTTGATGGTTGTGACCCCTTTGAGACGGAGGCGTTTGACCTGTCGATGGATGCTTGGATCCCCTTGAAGACGTGTGTCTGGTGACTAGCCTCTGGAGCCCTTCGTCAGGCTCTGGGCTAACCGGATTTTTCACCTCTGGTCTTTATTCTCGCCAGACCTTCTTTTAGCTCATATGGTGTTGGTGTTCCTCTCAGAGGTCCAGAAGGGGGCGGGTGTAATGGACTGGACAATGAACTATGACCCCACCTCATCGTGCCTGACCTGAGCACAATGACCTCTGGGTGACCTAGGAAGCTGCAGCTCAGTCCTCCCCTAGATGACCTTCCGACCGTGAAAGGATGCTGCCACAACAGTTGTGGAGGAGGAGATGAAGAATAAAGATGGGGAATAATGGGAGGTCCTGATGAAGAGTGGGTGGCAGGTGACTCTTGGCTCAGAGGACCACCTCCAACAACACTGTTGTGGGAGGTGCTTGAGTCATTGTATTTTCCTCTTCCACCCCTGACAGTTTTGACTGAGTATTTGATATGCCCTCATCATGTCTCCTCTGTTGTCTTCTGTAGTTTGGTTATATTCGTTCTAAGAACACTTCGGATGTAGTTTTTGGGCTAATAATCCAACTCGCCTTCTTGCAAATTACGTCGCTTTTCGCTCGTATTCGCTACGGCCAAAAAATGGCGTACTTTGAAAATTAAAAATAATTAATTTTTCCAAAACAGCATTCTAAGGGTCCGCTGGTAGGTAACGACTGCAGGCTGTTCTCCCAAGGTTTCAAAACGCCATGAAAACCGTTAATTAAAAGTTTCCTCCTAACCTAACCGAGTAAGCCAGAGGACCCAAAACAGAAAACGGGACAGTATGTCACTTTCTAGATGTGTGACACACTGTACTCCCCTTCATATAGTCTAGGGCAGCTGCACAAATGTACATGTACCTAAATGTGTTCATAAACAAAACAAAAAGTCACGTTTGCGAGCCGATTTCATATTGAATTACTTTTTTTTTTTTAGCCTGAGTGCGCGTACGAGTGAAGAGCGAAGTGATTTGTAAGAGGACGGGTTGAACAATCTGTAATGCTCTATTTTCATGCTTCATTATGTGCGAGTTAATTAGGAGACTCACGTGATTCAGGGAGTTGTGTGTGTGTGTGTGTGTGTGTGTGTGTGTGTGTGTGTGTGTGTGTGTGTGTGTGTGTGTGTGTGTGTGTGTGTGTGTGTGTACTCACCTAATTGTGCTTGTGGGGTTGAGCTTTGGTTCTTTGGGCCCTCCTCTCAACTGTCAATCAAGTGGTGTACAGGTTCCTGAGCCTACTGGGCTCTATCATATCTACATTTGAAACTGTGTATGGAGTCAGCCTCCACCACATCACTTCCTAATGCATTCCATTCCATTTGTGTGTGTGTGTGTGTGTGTGTGTGTGTGTCTCTGTGTGTGTGTGTGTGTGTGTGTGTGTGTGTGAAGAACAATTCAGACACTACACAACACTCTTTATTGCGATGTTCACTGTTGTCTCAGGTTCAGACATAGGTACTTCAGGATCCCAGCTTACAGCCTGGATGAAGCTTCCCAGCCTGTATCTATGACCAAATTTCCCATCTTTCAACCATCGTTTCTCCTACACGGATCGTTTATAATAAGAAATGACTAACTAATAATCATCATATACAAAGCATTAATAAATAAAGACATATAAACAAATATTATATCATGAGAATCGACTTGAGAATGGTCCAGGACGGACCGAAACGTCGTCGTCGTCCCTTCACTTTCTAGTGTGTGGTCTGGTCAACATAGTTCAACCACGTTATTGTGACTCCTCGCCTGCACTATATGATGACTTTGTAAGATGTGTGAGTTCCTCTCTCGTGTTACTGTGATAAAAATAACACCCTGGAGGAGGTTTAAGGAGCTCCTCGGACCTAAATACTTGAAGTGCTTCGGAAATCACATTCTTTTCCCTAGTTAAAATCCCCCAGAGCCGCCCTTGGACTTGGAGGCCTAAGTGACCCACATAGAACAAGCAGCCTAGGACCCACGGTGGTAGGACTATTGTCTATTGTGTATAGCCTGGTCGTCTCCAGGTCACCCCCGCTTCTGTAGGTGATGGGGGGAGGCCCTGGTGGATACTGGACGGGGGGGGGGGGACCACCTCATAAACAGTGATATCAAAGATATCAAAAATATCTAAGGCCTCGATATGCTGGAGATAATGCCAGCTGGCCCCTACCGTCACCCATCTGAGGGAGCTGCGGTTTGACTGGTGTGATAAGCAGTGTTTGTTGATGCTTTATGAAGTAATATGTTATCAAAATATTCCTATGTTGATGTAAACAGCAGAAGAGGCTTAGTTTTGAATGAGGACGGAATAAGGCAACTGGGAATTGGGTTATGATGATAGCCAATAGTCCATTTAAATCTGAAAATCACTTATAAGTGGTATTTAATCACACACACACACACACACAACACACACACACACACACACACACACACACACACACACACACACACACACACCACACACACACACNTGTGTGTGTGTGTGTATGAACACGTTGTACTGAACGGGGTGAGAATAGCTGAAACTACCTTATTTCATTGTGAGTATTTACACCTTATTAAACTTATTTCAACTTCAATATATCCGAGTTTACTGTAACCAGAGAAACCCCCCCCCTTCTCCCCCAACACTGTGTATGTACACTAAAAGTTTACTTTGATCCGGGTGGTCAATGAACCTGTATACTGTTTTCCACTACGTAACAAAATGCAACTGTTGTCCCTAACCAGGAACGTACGAAAGCAAGCAACCCTCCTAATCTATCGAGGGCCGATGCACAGGAAACGTCGATATTACGGCGTATTAAATGAACAAATCCACCAGGGCCGTGACGAGGATTCGAACCTGCGTTCGGGAGCATCCCAGACACTTCCTTAATCGACTGAGCTACGACATGGTCAAAAGAGTTGAAGGTTAGAAGAGTAGTTACGGAGTATTAATTTGCACAAATACATGTGGGTTAATAGCCAGTTCTGGGACTTGAACCAATCGTGGCAGAATGTGATGGAAGGTTAAACAAGTCTACTTTCTCAGTGTGGCATACATTACCCTCGGAAAAAAAGCCTAAGGCCAGATTCACGAAGCAGTTACGCAAGCACTTACGAACCTGTCCATCTTTTCTCAATCTTTGGCGGCTTTGTTTCCAATTATTAAATAGTTAATGAGCTCCGAAGCACCAGGAGGCTGTTTATAACAATAACAACAGTGATTGGCAAGTTTTCATACTTGTAAACTGTTTAATAAATGTAACCAAAGCCGTCAAAGATTGAGAAAAGATGTACACGTTCGTAAATGCTTGCGTAAGTGCTTTCGTGAATCTGACCCGCTGTTTCTTAAAACCCACTTCTTACCAAATACGTTGCTTTGTCAAGCAACCTTCCCGGTGTGTGTTGACCCGTAATTAGTGACCGAGGCGAGTAATCTCATTGTCTAAAAGAACCAAGGTACATTAGTGTATCACCTTTCTTAATGTAACAATCCCGGGAGGAACTTGAGGACACAATGGCCCGGAATACCACAGTTAAGTGTACACATTGTCGGGTAAATAAGGCGAGATATGCAGTGTAAATACGAATCCCTGTGTTCCCACAACCCAACCAGGAAAAACTAGTTCTTGAGTGTGGCATTGTAAGGCGCCCCATGGTCGGACTAAAAAGAAAACGTGAATAGCTGTGTACTTCTCCTGATGGACCGACGACAGCTTCAAAACCTAAACGGACGCGACAAAAGTGCAGGGGGGAACTTCACTATTTTTAGGAATGTTGTACAAGCTATGAGAATTTCCCAGGTAAATAGGCTCTATTATTCTAAAAAAGGTTGGAGTGATGGTGGTGTGGGAAGGGAAAGAAGGAATATGTATATATGGGAGGTCGGGGTCGCGGTTGGCATGGCCACCAGGGAAATAATAGAGTAATGACAAGCGCAAGATGCCTCGCCATCCACCAGGGGGGAAAAATGTCATAATTGGACCGGTGGAGATAAATAATTATAATTATAATAATACAAATTTGAGCTGATTGAACGTCGTGATTTGGTCCATATCGTGTGAGATGATGGTGATCCACGAGAGGCCAGTAATCTTGTGGAGCACTAGAGGACAGTAATCTTGTGGAGCACTAGAGGACAGTAATCTTGTGGAGCACAAGAGGACAGTAATCTTGTGGAGCACAAGAGGACAGTAATCTTATGGAGCACAAGAGGACAATAATCTTGTGGAGCACAAGAGGACAATAATCTTGTGGAGCACAAGAGGACATAATCTTGTGGAGCACAAGAGGACAATAATCTTGTGGAGCACAAGAGGACAATAATCTTGTGGAGCACTAGAGGACAATAATCTTATGGAGCACAAGAGGACAATAATCTCGTGGAGCACTAGAGGACAGTAATGTTGTGGAGCACTAGAGGACAGTAATGTTGTGGAGCACAAGAGGACAATAATCTTGTGGAGCACAAGAGGACAGTAATCTTATGGAGCACAAGAGGACAGTAATCTTGTGGAGCACAAGAGGACAGTAATCTTGTGGAGCACAAGAGGACAATAATCTTGTGGAGCACAAGAGGACAATAATCTTGTGATAGATTCTGTTATGTCTGAGCCGCTCGTGGGCCTGACACAACACGCGTGGGTCGGGTTTCATAAGAATTTTTCTTTGGTGGCTTTTAGCTGTTTAATGTAGGATTAGAATGGCTGTATCATTGATGTATTTTACGTCGTATTAATAGTGTTTTACGCCGTATTATTGGTGTTTACACCGTATTATTGGTGTTTTACGCCGTATTATTGGTGTTTTACGCCGTATTATTGGTGTTTTACGCCGTATTATTGGTGTTTTACACCGTATTATTGGTGTTTTACGCCGTATTATTGGTGTTTTACGCCGTATTATTGGTGTTTTACGCCGTATTATTGGTGTTTTACGCCGTATTATTGGTGTTTTACGCCGTATTATTGGTGTTTTACGCCGTATTATTGGTGTTTTACGCCGTATTATTGGTGTTTTACACCGTATTATTGGTGCTTTACGCCGTATTATTGGTGTTTTACGCCGTATTATTGGTGTTTTACGCCGTATTATTGGTGTTTTACGCCGTATTATTGCTATTTTACGTCGTATTAATAGTGTTTTTACGCCGTATTATTGGTGTTTTACGCCGTATTATTGGTGTTTTACGCCGTATTATTGGTGTTTTACGCCGTATTATTGGTGTTTTACGCCGTATATTGGTGTTTTACGCCGTATTATTGGTGTTTTACGCCGTATTATTGGTGTTTTACGCCATATATTGGTGTTTTACGCCGTATTATTGGTGTTTTACGCCGTATTATTGGTGTTTTACGCCGTATTATTGGTGTTTTACGCCGTATTATTGGTGTTTTACGCTGTATTATTGGTGTTTTACGCTGTATTATTGGTGTTTTACGCCGTATTATTGGTGTTTTACGCCGTATTATTGGTGTTTTACGCCGTATTATTGGTGTTTTACGCGTATTATTGGTGTTTTACGCCGTATTATTGCTATTTTACGCCGTATTATTGCTATTTTACGCCGTATTATTGCTATTTTACGCCGTATTATTGGTGTTTTACGCCGTATTATTGCTGTTTTACGCCGTATTATTGGTGTTTTACGCCGTATTATTGGTGTTTTACGCCGTATTATTGGTGTTTTACGCCGTATTATTGCTATTTTACGCCGTATTATTGGTGTTTTACGCCGTATTATTGGTGTTTTACGCCGTATTATTGGTGTTTTACGCCGTATTATTGCTATTTTACGCCGTATATTGGTGTTTTACACCGTATTATTGGTGTTTTACGCCGTATTATTGCTATTTTACGCCGTATTATTGGTGTTTACGCCGTGTTATTGCTATTTTACACCGTATTATTGCTGTTTACACCGTATTATTGCTGTTTACACCGTATTATTGCTGTTTTACGCCGTATTATTGCTATTTTACACCGCATTATTGCTGTTTACGCCGTATTATTGCTGTTTACACCGTATTATTGCTGTTTTACGCCGTATATTGCTGTTTTACGCCGTATTATTGCTGTTTACGCCGTATTATTGCTGTTTACACCGTATTATTGGTGTTTACGCCGTATTATTGCTGTTTACACCGTATTATTGCTGTTTACCGTATTATTGCTGTTTACACCGTATTATTGCTGTTTACACCGTATTATTGCTGTTTTATGCCCAGATATAAGATTAGTGTGATAAGTTCAGATATACGCAGATCCATTACACATTGTTTGATTGGCATAACATAAAGAATATACCAGATTGACCGGCCATCCATATGCTGCTGCCCCTAGAGTCTAAACAACCATATGGAGAGTATACATAATACAGCTCTCACTAGGAGCGTGCCAGTAGATAATACACAAACCACTGCCCAAAAGGTGACTGTAAATCTTGGAAGTTATACTTACTAGAGGAAAAAGACCAACCAAAAGTATATATAATAACGAGGTATCTTGAGATGATTTCGGGGCTTTAGTGTCCCCGCGGCCCGGTCCTCGACCAGGTCTCCACCCCAGGAAGCAGCCCGTGACAGCTGATAACACCTAGGTACCTATTTTACTGCTAGGTAACAGGGGCATAGGGTGAAAGAAATTCTGCCCATTGTTTCTCGCCGGCGCCTGGGATCGAACCAGGACCACAGGATCACAAGTCCAGCGTGCTGTTCGCTCGGCCGACCGGCTCCCCACAACATCACTTTCTTGCCAACACTCAGACCCAGATCTCACCAAATATCATGAAATGAAAATTGAAATTGAAATAAGTTTATTGAGGTAAAATACACACAAAGGGATGAGGTAGCTCAAGCTATTCTCACCCCGTTCAGTACATCGTGTTAATACATACATAGACACACATCACAAACAATAAACATAGTACCGAACATTCTGAGAGATAAACATATATATTTCCTCCTTTTCACAAGTACCAATATCATGGGTTGATGACTTTTACCCAATGCCTTACCCACTGTTCGATTGACCCTATCCCTTACCCTATGCTTATTAGTCCTATCCCCCCTTACCCTATGCTTAATTAGTCCTATCCCCCCTTACCTTATCATTCCTTACGGGCTCACCATAGCCCGTGCTACTTGGAACTTCTTGTTCCAGGTAGCGAATCTTTAACAACAACAACAACCTTATCATTGATTGCCCCCATCACCTCAGCCCATTCCCCCTCGACTGCCCCACACGTGTATTTAACCCAAAACTGTACCTCGTTTTTCATGCGTTACCTGGAGATGTTCCGGAGAGAACCGAATCGTTCTAGAAAATAAACCTTCAATAATTACTAGACCATTTTTTGCCATGAATTTTGCTAAATTGATTTCTCTTCTTAACACTGATACTAAGAATATAGCTAGAAATATAAAAACCTTTCACTCTAAGATCAAAACGTCCAGCAATTCACACACATTATATATATATATATATATATATATATATATATATATATATATATATATATATATATATATATATATATATATATTATATATATATATATATATATATCGCTGAAGATATAAGTACCTGTACTTACATTCTCGAGATTTTCCACTTAGTAAGTCTGGCAGCTGAAGTATTATGATCATCTGTCTAGATTAAACCAGGACTGTCGGCTCTGGCGACCAAGACACGGGAGTGAGCCCCAGTGAGCACCACCACGCTCCTCAGGGCGTTCTGAGCCCCAGTGAACACCACCACCACGCTTCTCAGGGCACTCTGAGCCCCAGTGAACACCACCACCACGCTCCTCAGGGCGCTCTGAGCCCCAGTGAGCACCACCACCGCGCTCCTCAGGGCGCTCTGAGCCCCAGTGAACACCGCCACGCTCCTCAGGGCGCTCTGAGCCCCAGTGAGCACCACCACCACGCTTCTCAGGACGCTCTGAGCGTCAGTGAGCACCACCACGCTCCTCAGGGCGCTCTGAGCCCCAGTGAGCACCACCACCACGCTCCTCAGGGCGCTCTGAGCCCCAGTGAGCACCACCACCACGCTTCTCAGGGCGCTCTGAGCCCAGTGAGCACCACCACCACGCTCCTCAGGGCACCCTGAGCCCAGTGAGCACCACCACCACGCTCCTCAGGGCACTCTGAGCCCCAGTGAGCAACACCACCACGCTCCTCAGGCGCTCTGAGCCCCAGTGAGCACCACCACCACACGCTCCTCAGGGCACTCTGAGCCCCAGTGAGCAACACCACCACGCTCCTCAGGGCGCTCTGAGCCTCAGTGAGCACCACCACCACGCTCCTCAGGGCACTCTGAGCCCCAGTGAGCACCACCACCACGCTCCTCAAGCACTCTGAGCCCCAGTGAGCACCACCACCACACGCTCCTCAGGGCACTCTGAGCCCCAGTGAGCACCACCACCACGCTCCTCAGGACACTCTGAGCCCCAGTGAGCACCACCACCACGCTCCTCAGAGCACTCTGCAAATGTTAATGCTCCTAGCACTAAAAAAATATATTATATCTAGAAATTGTATTTAAATTAT
>WNGS01082158.1:71820-83945 GCA_020271785.1 Procambarus virginalis
ATTTTAACGATACATCAATGATATTCAAGATGAGTAATTCTTGCAGGTAGCCTCCGTCCTAGGGGCCAGATTCACGAAAGCAGTTACACGCAAGCACTTAGAACCTGGGGCCCAGATTCACGAAGCTAGTTACGCAAGCACTTACGACCTGGGGCCAGATTCACGAAGCGTTACGCAAGCACTTACGGAACCTGGGGCCAGATTCACGAAGCAGTTACACCAAAGCCCTTACGAACCTGTACATCTTTTCTCGAATCTTTGGCGGCCTTGTTTACAATTATTAACCAGTTAATGAGCTCCGAAGCACCAGGAGGCTGTTTTATAACAATAACAACCAAGTTGATTGGCAAGTTTTCATGCTTGTAAAACTGTTTAATAAATGTAACAAAGCCGTCAAAAGATTGAGGAAGGAAGATGTACCACGTTCGTAAGTGCTTGCCGTACTGCTTCGTGAATCTGGGCCCCAGGTGTGTAAGTGCTTGCGTAAACTGCTTCGTGGAATCTGGTCCCTGCTTCCTGCTGCATCAACTAGTTCACTATCCAGCCCGTTCTCGAGTGTTCCCAACATGATACAGGAAGAAACGCTCGTACTAAAGTGCCCTTATCCTACCTACCAGGGGACCCCGAACAGAAACCGAGACAGTACGTCATCACACAAAAGTACACCAATCACGGGTGCACCCCCCATCAACGGGTACACCATCAACGGGTACACCATCAACGGGTACACCATCAACGGTGGGTGGGGGGCAACCATAACGGGTGCACCATCAACGGGTACACCATCAACGGGTACACCATCAACGGGTACACCATCAACGGGTACACCATCAACACGTGCACAACTGCCCGCATCTCTAGCCTCCTCCACTACTCCCATCACCCAAAAGGCCCAGCCATCCCCGCCCCCTATCCTCTACCCATCCCCTCACACCCCCTCTCCCCGGCCCTGCACTCACTCTACCCCCTCACTCCCCTCTACCCATCCCCCTCACTCCCCATCCTCCAGGCCCTACCCTCACCTATCCAACCAATCCAGGGATACCCGCATGGCCCTTAACATGTCTCTATTTATCGGGCTCTGCATTATTTTATTTTCTTAGAACCGATTCAATTTTTGCTCATTTGACTTTAAAATATTATATCGAAGTATTAAGACTCGAATGATGTTAAAATGATCTTCCGATATTTTTTTATATTCAAGAGCAAATGTTTATTGTTTTAGAAGGATTTAACACGGGCCTCTATACCTAGGCATCTTCCCCGCAAGGGTTAGTACCTCACATGAACGAAGAAATTATCTAGGGAAAGCGCCAAGCCCATTACGACTATATAGCACTGGGAAGGGGTCACCAGGATAGGAGTTGGGATGGGACGGGAGGAAGGGAATGGTGCCCCAACCACTTGGACGGTCGGGGAATGAACGCCGACCTGCAATGAAAGACGAGACCGTCGGTCTACCGTCCAGCCCAAGTGGTTGGGTGTAATATATTTAGTGGTGCTTGGACCTTACGGTATTAGCACTCAAGAGGTCACCTGTATTCCATCACGGGCTAACCATAGCCGGTGCTACTTGCCCCGCTCCCCTGTGCCAGCTATAGTTACGGGCTCCACCATTTTAGGGGCCAGGTAGCCTGGATAGGGGCCAGGTAGCCATGTGGATAGCGCGCAGGACTATTAATTCTGTGGCGCAGGTTCGATACCCGCACCCGGCAGAAACAAATGGCAAAGTTTCTTTCACCCTGAATGCCCCTGTTACCTAGCAGTAAATAGGTACCATGGGAGTTAGTCAGCTGTCACGGGCTGCTTCGTGGGGGGTGGTGTTGTTGTGTGTGGTGTGGGCGCAAAAAAACCACAAAAAAAACAAAAAAAAGTAGAGTAGTTAGTGTAGTAGTAAACAGTGATTGACACGTTGAGAGGCGGGCCGAAAGAGCAAAGCTCAACCCCCGTAAATTACAACTAAGTGAATACCATAGCCTGTGCTACATGGACACTTCGTTCCGAGTAGCTTCAATCTAAAACACCCAACAAGGGGTCACCTTGATGGGCTTGTACGTGATAATATTCACCTGTACTTGCTGGCAAAGGAACCTGTAACTACTGGTCCATACCATTCAATAGTCTATTACAAGTGGTTCGTGATCTCTTCTCTCTTATCATGTCTATTCTTGAAGGCGATGAGTCACAATAACGTGGGTGAAGTATTTTTGACCAGAACCACCAACCCCCCCCTACTAGAAGGTGAAGGGACGACGACGTTTCGGTACCGCCTGGACACATGTTCTCCAAGTCGATTAATAACATACTAGAAGGTGAAGGGGACGACGACAATTCGGTCCGTCCTGGGACCATTCACTCAAGTCGATTATAACATACTAGAAGGTGAAGGGACGACGAACTTTCGGTCCGTCCTGGACCCTTCTCAAGTCGATTTGAAAAGTATTCTTGACAGTGATTCTTATGCTATGCATGCAAGGAGTAAAGGCCCTCAAAATTCTCTCCGTTTTAGCAGGACTATTCTTGCACTGAAGAATTCTATCCTTTCATTCCTACGGGTCATACCCACCACTTGGGCTGGACGGTATGAGCGGACGGTCTCGCTTCATGCAGGTCGGCGTTTCAATCCCCGGACCGTCCACAAGTGGCTGGGGTACCCCATTCCCTTTCCCTCCCCGTCCCATCACAAATCCTTATCCCTGACCACTTCCCAGTGCTATATAGTCGTGATGGTTTGGCGCTTTCCCCCCTTGTAATTCTTTCTCTTTCCTGCCATACATGTTTTACACGTACAGGAATGTGAAATCACCAGTTCGCATGATACATCAACGCTATTGTGATTTCTGTGTGTAATGAAAATAAGGTGCCGAAGAGGTACAACGGCCTATTGACATAGCTCGAGTGCAGGGGGGAGTGTTGTGTAAAACCTCTGGTTTGAGTCTCGGAGAGGCTGCATGATCCAAGTAAATTCAGGGGAATCTTGTGGTTTCAACTCTCTTTTTACCCTGTCGTAGCTCAGTCGTCGAATCAGGGCAGCGTCTGGGATAGCTCTCGGACGTAGGTTCGAATCCTCGTCCCGGCCCTAGTGGATTTGTTCAATATCATTACCGACTTCTGTATCTCTCCTCACTATCTCTCCTCTTCTCCCCATCTACCTCTTCCTCTCTTCCTGTCCCCTGCCACACCCATCTACACACCCTCATCCCCCACCCACACCACTGGGCGGTAGCATCCGCCCCTATGAAGCTCCCCGAGCCAATAGAGACTCGAGAATCAGGTTTCATTACATAATTCCTCTCTGAAATGACGTCTTATTCACTTGGTTTTCTTTTTCAAATTGATTTCCTGTAAGACCACTCTGAGTTTGTCCATCTTTATTGTTTGGCTACCAGTCACTGCCACCTGATTGGAATATATGATATATATATATCATATATATAGAGAGAGATATATATAGCGATATATATATCTATATATATATCTCTATATATATCTCTCCTATCTATATCTGTGTGGTGTGTGTTGTATGTGTTTTTCTAGTAGATATATATTATTGAATATGACCAAAAAAAGGGTGAGAGCTTTCTCACCTTTCGGTGTGAGAAAGGACCTCTTTTTTTATCTCTCTATTTTTTCTTTATTTTTTTCTCACTTGAGAAGGAAGGTTGAAAATATGAACTCTCCAAAGGTCATTTTACAATTTGATTAATTAAGGCCTCACGCTAAAAGATGCTTTTCCGCTGACCCATGTGAACATTATCACAGGAGGAGTTCGAATGGTTACAAGTTTGTTGTGATTGATGATTGATTGCTGGATTGATGAAGATTAAGCCAAGCAGAGGTGGTACGGGCATGAGTAAGTGGTAGACGTTTTGTCGTGAAAGGCAATACTGACAAGTGACAAGTTGTTAGTGGAGAACTACTAATGGACAACTAGAATCCGGAAAGGGAAGGGAATTATCAAGGGAACGCACTGATTTGATTGATTGATGAAGATTAAGCCACCCAAAAGGTGGAACGGGCCTGGATAGCCCGTAAGTGGTGGCCCTTTTGAGCCATTACCAGTATCAAGAGATGATAGTGGAGATCTGTGGAGGTGCGGACCTGTACCCTACGTGACGGGAGATGTCCTCCCGTCAGCGTGAAAGCACCAAGTCATTACGGACTATATAGCACTTGGAAGGGATCGGGATAGGGATTTGGGACAGGGACGGGGGGGAGGGGAAGGGTAATGGTACCCCAACCACTGGGATGGTCGGGGATTGAACGCCGACCTGCATGAAAGCGAGACCGCCGCTCTACCGTCCAGCCCAAGTGGGTTGGATGTCAAGCAACAATCACCTCACTATCGTTATTGTTGTTTTTCCTATTCAGCTACTCAGAACAATCTGTCCCATGTAGCACCGGCTATGGCGAACCCGTAAGGTTACACGTTTCTGTATTGTTGTTGTATAGATTCAGCTACTCGGAACAAGTTTCAAGTAGCACGGGGCTATGGTTTGCCCGAGTACTTACACTGGCACAGGAGGCGGGGGTCAAGTAGCACTGGGCTATGGTGAGCCACTGTCGAGTATTACCTGGCACAGGAGCGGCTGGCAAGGTAGCACGGGCTATGGTGAGCCCGTAGCGGACTTACCTGGTACAGGAAGCGGGGCAAGTCGCACGGGCTATGGTGAGCCCGTAGTGGACTTACCTGGCACAGGAGCGGGGCAAGTAGCACGGGCTATGGGAGCCCGTAGCGGGACTTACCTGGCACAGGAGCGAGAGATTCTGTACAAATGCCGGATAATATAGCAAGAGGATTAGGTGGAAGGTGATAGCACCTCACGGTCCAACAGGGCAGTTTAATTGCAATGCAACTGGGGCAGTTTACTGAATGTTTCGTCGTGTTCTCGAAGATGGCAGAGAAGTCAAGGACATCTCGACTGTTCAAGATGTCAAACCTTGACATCTGACAAGTGTGTCCTACGACATAAGAACAGGCAACTGCAGGAAGGCCCACTGGGCCCACACGAGGCAGCTCCTACATGTCCAAATGTAAGTCAAGTTTGTCAGATGTCAAACTTGACACCAAACTTACAGTTTGGTGTTAGTTGGCTACTGAGAGTTGGGCATCATTTGCCTGATGTATAACGCCTCACGATTGTCACTTATTTTGGTGTGTTTGGTCCGGATACCTCATTAAGTGGGTCGGGGTTCGAAGCCCCATACCCCCCCCCCCTCCCACTTTGCATGAAACGCCCAATCATACTAATCTCTAATCGCACTAAATACCAGACTATTCTCATTAAGATTCATCAACCATATTATTTTATGTGTGATTAAATGTTAGTTTTTAATATGTGTAGTTCATTTCATGACGAGGCGAGGTACGGGGGGAAGGGTAGGGAAAGGTGGTGATGGGCTAGGGGGAAGGTGGTTGTGGAAAGGGTAGGGAAGGTGGTGAAGGGTAGGGGAAAGGTGGTGAAAAGGGTAGAAAGGTGTGAAAGGGTCGGGAAGGTTTGGTGAAGGGTAGGGAAAGGTTGTGCGTGTATTCCTTGGTTCATTAGTTTACTGGTGGTGAAGCCTTCGGGGCCGGTGGTTGCCGGGTTAGGGCCGTTGGTGATCCGGGTCGGGCCTTGGGTTGTGCCGGGTCGGGCCGGTGGTTGCCGGGTAGGTTCCTGTTGGTGCCGGGTAGGGAGTGGAAAGGTGGTCCGGGTAGTAAGGTGGCCTGGAAGGTCCGCGCCTGGTCCGTGGTGGGGGGGGGGCGGTTGGGGCCCGGGGGGGGGACCAGAAGGTGGTGTAGAGGCAGTGGTGAGATGGTTGTAGCTGTGTAGTGAAGACGATCACAGTGACAAGTACAGCTTTATGAAACACACACGAGCATCACAGAGCTCTACAACATTTAGAGGACCAAAGACAACGTCCCCCAGCAACAGGAAATATTGCACAACAACCTCTCCCCCCAGCAACAGGAATATTGCACACAACCCCTCTCCTCCCCCCAAGCAACAGGGAATATTGCACCACAACCTCTACCCCCAGCAACAGGAATATTGCACACAGCCTCTCCCCCAGCAACAGGAATATTGACACACACCAACCCTCTCCCCCCAGCACAGGAATTATTGCACAGCCAACCTCTACCCACAGCCAACAGGAATATTTCCGCACCCCCAGCACCTCTCCCCCAGCAACAGGCATATTTGCACCCCGGTCCTCTCCCCCAGCACCCTTACATCCTTCCCTGCCGAGTAGTTGCTCCACAACCTCGTCCCCCCCCACCAGGCATATTGTCCCACCCCCTCGCTCCCCCCGAGCAAACATGGAATATTGCCACCCAACCTCTCCCCCAGCAACAGGATATGCACACACACTCTCCCCCCAAGCAAACAGGAATATGCAACACACCCTCTCCCCCCAGCAATCCGGAATATTGTCACACACACAACCTCTCCCACCGGCACAGGAAGTATTGCACACAACCTCGTCCCCCCAGCAACAGGATATTGCACACAACTCTCTCCCACAGCAAACAGGAAGCTATTGCACACACCTCTCCCACAGCAACAGGAAATATTGCACACACCTCTCCCCAAGCAAGACCCACACCACTGCAGCCCACCACTGCCATCCTACAATTAGGATTTATTGAAGTTTTTACCTGAGGATATTACGGGTGCGGCCAAGTCGGCCCCGTGCCGGGCTCCTCGGCCCAGGTCGCGCGCCGCTCGCCATATGTCGGCCTCGCCTCGCCAATTATCTACCCCACACACCCAACACCTCCCCCACTCACCTCCCCCCTCACCAACCAACACGCTCCGCCCGCACGGCACACGCCCATCTTGCCCGCAACAACTCCTCCTGACTTCTCCTAAGATAGTTGAAGTTTTTACCCGTCTCCTTCACCTTGAGGGATGAACGGGTCTCCTTGTTCTAGTTACGCTGCGCCATTTTCGCCTCTAAACTTGTCTTGTCAGAGAGGCGAGGTTGGTATATTTTCACTACCTGGTTTACGTTTATACCGCTTAATGACCTCAGGTAAACAGGTACCTAAAGGTCTGAATCATGATTAGGTGAGTGTGTTCGCTGCTTGCAGGCAAGTCTGGCCTCTATGGCTAGGGGGCCAGAAGGGAGGTGTCTGCTTACACCTTACACTGAGGCCAGCCTTCCGTTGCGAGGCCTAGAGGGGCAAAGCCTTGAGTCAAGGGAAGATAGGGGCCAAGGAGTTGCGGAAAATAGCCCCAGAGTGAACACGTGTACTGGGCTCCAGTTCTCTGGCTGGGGTAAAGTTGCTCTCTTGTTATTCCTGCAACGCAAAGGACGGTCCTCTGTCTGTATGTCGGTCAGTGTTATGGTCAGGATGGGGGGCTGGGGCCCCCGATTGATTGATGAAGATTAAGCCACCCAAAGGTGGCACGGGCATGAATAGCCCGTAAGTGGTGGCCCTTTTGAGCCATTACCAGTATCAATAGATGATAGTGGAGATCTGTGGAGGTGCGACTGCACCTGCGTGACGGGAGATGTCTCCCGTCTGGGGCCCCTGTTGTTGTTGTTATAGATTCAGCTACTCGGAACAAGTTCCAAGTAGCACGGGCTATGGTGAGCCCGTAAGTTACCTGGCACAGGAGCGGGGCAAGAAGCACGGGCTATGGTGAGCCCGTAACTTACCTGGCACAGGAGCTGCGCAAGAAGCACGGGCTATGGTGAGCCTCGTGGACAGGAGATGTCTCCCGTGTGGGGCCCCCATGACACCCATCCTTTATACCAGCTGCTGGAGATGCTGACATGGGGGGGAGATGAGGCTCCGACATGGATGCTTGGGATGAATCTTAGGTGAAGCGGCTGGTCTAGTTCTGGGGGATGCTGGATGGGGCAGTAAGATGAGCATGGGGGGGGGGGGAGGAGGAGCTGGTACTGGACCAGCCAGGGGTAAGACTGGTGTTCGAGCCTCCGCCACAGCCTTATCTGGGGGCTTAATTATACAGTGTATACGCATCTCGGTTAACCGGACGGGGAGAAACTGCTCCTTAAATCCGCATATCGCATCATGGCCGGATGATTCACGCGGCCAGATTATCTCCATCATCTTAGGCGTGGGTGAGCTCCTTAAGTAGCGGCAACAGCCTGGGTTGTTCCTTTGTAAGTAGCCCATAACTCATACAGCAAGATGGGTCTATCTACACCACTTAGGCAGTGACTTAGGGACATCTTAAATCAAAGATATTTTAAACATTTGTGGGTGTAGTTCTGACTGTAATTAATCAAATAAATATACAGGCGATGAGTCACAATAACGTGGCTAAAGTATGATGACAAGACCACACACTAGAAGGTGAAGGGACGACGACGTTTCAGTCCGTCCTGGACCATTCTCAAGTCGATTGAGAATGGTCCAGGACGGACCGAAACGTCGTCTTCCCTTCACATTCTAGTGTGTGGTCTGGTCATCAATCAAATAAATGTTCCAAACTAGTATGTTTAATATTCAGGCATCACTAGGGAAATATCTCTTTGATTTTTCATGGCGAAGATAAGGAAGAAAACTTAAATTTCTGACAGTTTCCTATGCTTATAAGGAATAATATAGGACGAATATGTACGTATATACCGTACTTTACTAAGGTATATGCCATTACTTAAGTATATCATTATTACTTTACTAAGATGTATATTTTGACTACCTGTCCCCACATTAGTGAAGGTCCTCAGATGCAGCATCCAGAGAAAACGGGAAGCTGACTAAGGGTAGAGGGAGGCTATTTTATTAATTTCCAAGCAGAGTTTCTATCTCACACACACACACGCACGCACACACACACACACACACACACACACACACACACACACACATATATATATATATATATATATATATATATATATATATATATATATATATATATATACATATATATATATATAATCAGTAATCAGTAATGGCCTGATTACAGCAGTGCTTAGCTCAGTTGGCTCCCAAAGCAATAATCCCCAGTTCGATTCTTGAATAGGGTGAAAGATTCGGGCGAGTTTCCTTGCATCTGATGCCGTTATTGACCTAGTAATCAATAGCTGGAAGTCAGGCGGCTGTGGTTGGAACGACAGCCAGAAACAAAAGCCATTAAACTCACGATATTATTAGCAAATTCCTACATTTCGAAAAAAAACTATTATCTCCATTAGAAATGTGAACGCTGACATGTGATGCAAATCTTATAACACAAAACAAAAGCATAAATTAAAAATTTATTTTAAGCTTTCAAGGCAAATTCAACAATACTCTCCACTTAATAAATCAATAATTAAATACAAACTTGTTTATATATATTTCTTCCCCTCCCTGACTTCGACGCGGAAGCACTAAACAGTGAAAATATTATAGACAGTCATGTCCATTATAGACAATATTATAATAATTATAGACAATCAAGAGGATATTCTCGCAATCAGGACTTGCTGAACAGGTTTGGGGGTCACTGGACGTTCGGAGCCGGATACGAGAACAAGAACAGGCATAGAATGAGAGGATAAGAACAGGGCCGGATATAAAGATGCACAGGACGAGAGGGATAAGAACAGGGCCGGATATAAACAGTAACAGGACGAGAGGGATAAGAACAGGGCCGGATAATAACAGGCACAGTACGAGAGGATAAGAACAGGGCCGGATATAAACAGGCACAGGACGAGAGGATAAGAACAGGGCCGGATATAAACAGGCACAGGACGAGAGGATAAGAACAGGGCCGGATAATAACAGGCACAGGACGAGAGGATAAGAACAGGGCCGGATATAAACAGTAACAGGACGAGAGGATAAGAACAGGGCCGGATAATAACAGGCACAGGACGAGAGGATAAGAACAGGGCCGGATATAAGAATGAGCTAAAAGGTGGAAGGTAATTCGAGGCAAACGTAATCCACAGTTTCAGGATAATGCAGGACAAGAGGCTTGGAATCCATTGCAATAGGCGCCCAGTGTCTGCCAAAGCACGGCCCAGGAGCTGAAGTATTCAGCTACAGGTGTGTGTATTGACACCCGTGTGTGTAGCCATAAGAACATAAGAACAAAGGTAACTGCAGAAGGCCTATTGGCCCATACGAGGCAGCACTCAGTAGAACTTCGGTTTCAACTCTTTTGACCATGTCGTAGCTCAGTCGATAAAGGCAGCGTCTGGGATGATCTCGGACGTAGGTTCGAATCCTCGTCACGGCCCTTGTGGGTTTGTCCATACCAGGCAGATCCTATTTATAACCACCCAATCCCACTCATATACATGTCCAACCCGCGCTTGAAACAATCGAGGGACCTCACCTCCACCACGTTACGCGGTAATTGGTTCCACAAATCATGTTAACCACCTCAAAACCAGTTGAATTCTAACCTCCATCAACCATTAGAATTTATTTTTGGTTCCACAAATCAACAGCCCTGTTCGGTAACAGGGTTATCTTGAGGTTATCTTGAGATGATTTCGGGGCTTTAGTGTCCCCGCGGCCCGGTCCTCGACCAGGCCTCCACCCCCAGGAAGCAGCCCGTGACAGCTGACTAACACCCAGGTACCTATTTTACTGCTAGGTAACAGGGGCATAGGGTGAAAGAAACTCTGCCCATTGTTTCTCGCCGGCGCCTGGGATCGAACCCAGGACCACAGGATCACAAGTCCAGCGTGCTGTCCGCTCGGCCGACAGGCTCCCTGGGTTGTTGATTTGTGGAACCAGTTACCGCGTAACATAATAGAGGTAGGATCCCTTGATTGTTTCAAGCGTAGGTTAGACATATATGTGAATGAGATTGGGTGGATATAAATAGGAGCTGCATCGTATGGACAAATCCGCAAGGGCCGTGACGAGGATTCGAACCTACGTCCGAGATCATCCCAGACACTGCCTTAATCGACTGAGCTACGACATGGTCAAAAGAGTTGAAACCAAAGTTCTACTGAGTGTAGATCAGATGTGTTCTACTCAGATGTAGATCAGGTCTTTCTATGGGCTACAGAAAATAATATGGTGTTTAACGAAGACAAGTTCCAGCTCATGCGCTATGGAAAAAAGGAAAATATAAAAACTGAAACCACGTACAAAACTCAGGCAAATCATAACATAGGACGAAAAGGCAATGTAAAGGATCTGGGTGTACTCATGTCGGAAGACCTTACCTTTAAAGAACACAATAAAGTAGCCGTCACAACTGCAAGAAAAATGACAGGTTGGATAACAAGAACTTTTCACACTAGAGATGCTATACCGATGATGACACTTTTCAAAACGCTTGTGCTCTCTAGAGTGGAGTACTGCTGCACAATGACAGCCCCTTTCACTGCGGGTGAAATTGCTGACCTGGAGAGCGTGCAGAGATCCTTTACTGCTAGAATCCACTCGGTAAAACATCTAAACTATTGGGACCGACTAAAGAGCCTAAATCTGTATTCCCTTGAGCGCAGGCGGGAGAGATACATAATAATTTACACGTGGAAAATATTAGAGGGGCTGGTCCCAAACCTGCACACAGAAATAACATCACATGAGACCAGAAGACATGGCAGGATGTGCAGAATACCCCCGTTGAAAAGCAGAGGTGCAACTGGTACTCTGAGAGAGAACTCTATCAACATCAGAGGCCCGAGACTGTTCAACACGCTTCCACTACACATAAGGGACATAACTGGCAAACCCCTCACAGTGTTCAAGAGAGAACTGGATAAGCACCTCCAAAGGATACCTGATCAACCAGGCTGTGACTCATACGTCAGGCTGCGAGCAGCCGCGTCCAACAGCCTGGTTGATCAGTCCAGCAACCAGGAGGCCTGGTCGATGACCGGGCCGCGGGGACGATAAGCCCCGGAAGCACCTCAAGGTATCCTCAAGGTATCAAGGAGTGATCAACCAGGCTGTGACTCATACGTCAGGCTGCGAGCAGCCGCGTCCAACAGCCTGGTTGATCAGTCCAGCAACCAGGTGACCTGGTCGATGACCGGGCCGCGGGGACGCTAAGCCTCGGAAGCACCTCAAGGTATCCTCAAGGTAAGGTAAGGAGTGCTGCCTCGTGTGGGCCAATAGGCCTTCTGCAGTTACCTTTATTCTATGTTCTTTAACATACAAACCTTACCGTAAGCCTCGACACTCTCTCCTTATTGAGAAAATG
>WNGS01082158.1:86899-99430 GCA_020271785.1 Procambarus virginalis
ATATATATATCTATACTATATATAATATTATACTAGGTTATATATATATATATATATATATACTATATATATATAATATATATATAATATATATTGTCTAGGTATTCTTCCTTGTAATCTAGAGGATAATGTTTCTAGTAATTTTCCAGTTAGTGTAGGTGGTCTATCTTGGCTCGTTCCTTCCCTCACTGCCTACAAACACCACCCACTTCTACCGGGCTCACCATAAGCCCGTGCTACTTGGAAACTTTTATTCCAAGTAGCTGAATCTTAAACCAACAACAACCACCATCTGGAGCTGGTCCAAGTCTACAAATAAATCATATTTTTAGCCTTAATCTCTCCTGTTAATGATCGTTTAAGTTTTCTTCCTGCTGGTTCGACTCTCTGTAGGCTGTCTTGGGTTAGTATCCAGCCGGGTGTAGTTGGTTTAAACCCTTGGCTTTGAAGGATGTAGCCTCAGAGGCCATGTTTCCAGAGGCCATGGCTTCAGTGGCTATTGTTCCAGAGACCATGGCTTCAGTGGTTAATGTTCCAGAGACCATGGCTTCAGTGGCTATAGTTCCAGAGGCCATGGCTTCAGTGGTTATAGTTCCAGAGACCATGGCTTCAGTGGTTAATGTTCCAGAGACCATGGCTTCAGTGGTTAATGTTCCAGAGACCATGGCTTCAGTGGTTAATGTTCCAGAGACCATGGCTTCAGTGGTTAATGTTCCAGAGGCCATGGCTTCAGTGGCTATCGTTCCAGAGGCCATGGCTTCAGTGGCTATCGTTCCAGAGACCATGGCTTCAGTAGCTATAGTTCCAGAGACCATGGATTCAGTAGGCTATCGTTCCAGAGACCATGGCTTCAGTAGCTATAGTTCCAGGAGTCCATGGCTTCAGTGGCTATAGTTCCAGAGGCCATGGCTTCAGTGGTTATAGTTCCAGAGACCATGGCTTCAGTGCATATAGTCCAGAGGCCATGGCTCAGTGGCTATAGTTCCCAGAGGCCATGGCCTTCAGTGGCTATAGTTCCAGAGGCCATGGCTTCAGTGGCTATAATTCCAGAGGCCATGGCTTCAGTGGCTAGAGTTCCAGAGACCATGGCTTCAGTAGCTATTGTTCCAGAGACCATGGCTTCAGTGGTTAATGTTCCAGAGGCCATGGCTTCAGTGGCTATCGTTCCAGAGACCATGGCTTCAGTAGCTATTGTTCCAGAGACCATGGCTTCAGTGGTTAATGTTCCAGAGGCCATGGCTTCAGTGGTTAAAGTTCCAGAGACCATGGCTTCAGTAGCTATTGTTCCAGAAGCCATGGCTTTAGTGGCTATTGTTCCAGAGACCATGGCTTCAGTAGCTATTGTTCCAGAAGCCATGGCTTTAGTGGCTATTGTTCCAGAGACCATGGCTTCAGTAGCTATTGTTCCAGAGACCATGGCTTCAGTGGTTAATGTTCCAGAGGCCATGGCTTCAGTGGTTATAGTTCCAGAGACCATGGCTTCAGTAGCTATTGTTCCAGAAGCCATGGCTTTAGTGGCTATTGTTCCAGAGACCATGGCTTCAGTGGTTAATGTTCCAGAGGCCATGGCTTCAGTGGCTAGAGTTCCAGAGGCCATGGCTTCAGTGGCTATCGTTCCAGAGGCCATGGCTTCAGTGGCTAGAGTTCCAGAGGCCATGGCTTCAGTAGCTATTGTTCCAGAAGCCATGGCTTTAGTGGCTATTGTTCCAGAGACCATGGCTTCAGTAGCTATTGTTCCAGAAGCCATGGCTTTAGTGGCTATTGTTCCAGAGACCATGGCTTCAGTAGCTATTGTTCCAGAAGCCATGGCTTTAGTGGCTATTGTTCCAGAGACCATGGCTTCAGTAGCTATTGTTCCAGAAGCCATGGCTTTAGTGGCTATTGTTCCAGAGACCATGGCTTCAGTAGCTATTGTTCCAGAGACCATGGCTTCAGTGGTTAATGTTCCAGAGGCCATGGCTTCAGTGGTTATAGTTCCAGAGGCCATGGCTTCAGTGGCTATCGTTCCAGAGACCATGGCTTCAGTAGCTATTGTTCCAGAAGCCATGGCTTTAGTGGCTATTGTTCCAGAGACCATGGCTTCAGTGGTTAATGTTCCAGAGGCCATGGCTTCAGTGGTTATAGTTCCAGAGGCCATGGCTTCAGTGGCTATCGTTCCAGAGACCATGGCTTCAGTGGTTAATGTTCCAGAGGCCATGGCTTCAGTGGTTAATGTTCCAGAGGCCATGGCTTCAGTGGCTAGAGTTCCAGAGGCCATGGCTTCAGTGGCTATCGTTCCAGAGACCTGGCTTCAGTGGCATATGTTTCCAGAGGCCATGGCTTCAGTGGCTATAGTAGTCCCAGTAGACTCATGTTTATGTCTTTTTCGACGACTTCGATTTCCGCCCCTACTACTGACTCCCGCACCCCTATCCTTATACCTTTTTCACCTTCCTCCCCCTTCCCACATCCCACCCCTTCTCATATAGCCTCATTTCTCTCATCAGAGCACCTCACTTTATGCGATGCCACCATCCAATCCACACTATCCCTAACCCCCTCCCTACCTTTATCAGCACCACTTACCCCACTAACCAGACCCTTCTCTATCACCCACACAGAGCGGTATTTTGTTTTTGGTGAGCGTCCACTATCTTCTTACCAACAATGATATTCCTCCTTTGTGTCGTGTTTCTATTTTTCCTACTTCTTTCCCCATTTCTAATTTGTTTAGACCCCCCTCTTGTATGGTACAGTACCCCGATAGACCCTAAAAACCCTAACTATCGTGACTTGACGTCAATAAACACAAGCCATACCTTACAACTCTAGCTTTATAGTCTGTTATTTTTGTGTGGGTGTTCAGAGTTGTTTCTAGTTTTTTGTTGTTTTCGATGTTATATATCAAGACCTTTATGCATGCTGTTGGTTTTTTTTTTGTTTATTTGTTGGTTGTTGTGTTTTGGAGGTGATGTATCCCGTCATTGTTGTTTTTCTTTGTTTGTTTAGAGAGCACTAGCATTACCTTTGGTTTTGCATTATTCAGTACTTTTCTTTACAACTTTTACCCGCGTCGGGAGGACTATACATCCATAATAATCACACACCGCTCCGGGTCCACTTGTGGAGCCAAGAAGGCTTTAGACTTCCTCCTTTGTTTTGTTATGATTGCTCATTTCCCATAGGATCCCCCGCTTTTTTTTTGTGGTGATTTCTTAGGAAGTTGCTATGTGGCTGGGAAGGTCTGTTCTGATTCCTCATATATTGCGCTTTCGTGGGCTACTGTCTACACAAGGTACGAACGAACATAGACATTTGCTTCAAGGCAGCAGTGTGCTGTCTTCCCGATTGCATAGGTTCAGTGGGCTATGCCCCCCACCCCCCCCCCAATAAAAAAGTAACAAAAAAAAAAAAAACAAAAATAAAAAAAACAAGAAAACAAAAAAAATAAAAAAATTTTGAAAAAAAAAAAAAAAATAAAAAAAAAAAAAAAAAAAAAAAACATAAAAAAACCAAAAAAAAAAAAAAATAAAATTAAACTTCCGAGGCAAGGCTTCAGTGGTTATAGTTCCAGAGACCATGGCTTCAGTGGTTAATGTTCCAGAGGCCATGGCTTCAGTGGTTATAGTTCCAGAGACCATGGCTTCAGTAGCTATTGTTCCAGAGACCATGGCTTCAGTAGCTATTGTTCCAGAGACCATGGCTTCAGTAGCTATTGTTCCAGAAGCCATGGCTTTAGTGGCTATTGTTCCAGAGACCATGGCTTCAGTGGATACTCAGTAAAGCAGGCCAGAAAGCACTCAGAAATTGCAATCTTTGTCGGCCCAATGACAGCAATATCAACACCATTGCCAGCACAAAGTTCACAACATTAACAACAGCGTTAATACACCTGTATAACATCATTACAAAATAAAAATAGTTTTAAATATACCACTCCTTATACATACCTTTTATACCAACCTCATAACCTCAAAACTCTCAGTACCATTCTCCCTAAATAAAATATAAAACTGCCAAATAATAATTAAAAACTAAAACCCCCAAATACTAATAAATATATAGTAAAAATATAGATAATAAGAACTAGGAAATAAAAACAAAATAATCGAAGAAATAAGGTCGAAGAAATACGAATCGGTTGAAAGTTGAAACACCTTACAAGCGGCGTTTCAATCAGCGGGAATGTTCAATAAACCTCTATTGAGGAAGTGAACAACAACCTCTCTGAGTCTTGTTCCAAGTGCTGCCAGATGGTCACTCAATGCACTGGAGAAGCTGGGAGATGGAGATGGAGAGAGAGAGAGAGTAGAGAGAGAGAGAGAGAGAGAGAGAGAGGAGAGAGAGAGAGAGAGAGAGAGATAGCTGAGAGAGAGAGAGAGAGGTCTGATTATGAGACACGGGGAGTGTGAGGCACAATCTCGAGCAGCAAATGAACAAAGGACACCACACTCGTGATGAGCCTCTCAGGAGGATGGTAGACAGGTGAGGATGATGTCAGGGCGGGGACAGGTGGAGGTAGTGTCAGGAGACAGGTGACAGGTGATGCTGGTGTCAGGAGACGGGTGACAGGTGAGGCTGGTGTCAGGAGATGGCTGACAGGTGAGGCTGATGTCAGGAGACGGGTGACAGGTGAGGCTAGTGTCAGGAGACAGGTGACAGGTGATGCTGGTGTCAGGAGACGGGTGACAGGTGAGGCTAGTGTCAGGAGCGTGTGACCAGGGAGGCTGGTTCAGAGACGTGTGACAGGTGGAGGCTGGTGTCAGGCGACGGGTGACAGGTGAGGCTGGTGTCAGGAGACGGGTGACAGGTGAGGCTAGAGATAACAACCTCCACTACATTATTTCTGAAACATTTTGCTCAAGCATTTCTTCATCTTAAGACGTCTCTCTGTGACTGCACGATGCAAAAAGAGGTCAGACAGCAGCACCTAGGCCCTAGGAGCAGCACCAGCCCTAGAGCAAGCAACCAGCCCTCCTAGGAGCAGAACACAGCCCTCCCTAGGAGGCAGAATCCAGCAGTCCCTAGGAGCAGCACCAAGCCCTCCCTAGGCGCAGCACCCCAGCCCTCCATAGGAGCAGCCACCTAGCATCCGGGGGCCAGCAAAACACTGTATCGGGCGCAGGGTCCAAAAAAAAAACCAAAATGATTGTGTGTAATAATTTGACAAGGTATTTTCAGAGTAAATAATTAAATGGAGAACCTCCCACCAGCCAACTGTCGCTGGCGTCGACCCTGCGGGGGTCGAACAGGACGCCACAATAGGTTGGTCGGACATGACAACCCACACACCGCCCTGGAAGCTCGCTGTTGTTTACCTAATCATCGGCATTAGCTCGTTGTCAGTTCCGTTGATGGTGGGCTCGAGCTACGGAGCATCAGTAGCAACAACAGGTGTTCCTGGGCCCAGATGTGTTGCCCACGCTGGAGGGTGATGCTGAGGTCTTGAGATGACGCAGTCTAAGAGGGAGAGTAATTGCCTTCCGTGTCCCCGCATTAGGTGTGGTTGGGTTTGGTGGTTAGGTTGGGGTGGAAGATGATTGGCTGGGATAGTTGTGGATGGTACAGGTTGGTTTGTGGTATTAGTTGTGGTGTTGCTTGGCTAAGTTGCGTAGTAGCGATGGTTGATTAGTTATGGTGATTAAAACGAGCCTAACACAGGAAATGAGCGCTCCAGTAGCGGTGGGGTTAATGTTGCAAATAAGAAAACCACATAGATTAATGCAAAACACCACATCCTCAGCGTGATGCATTGCAACAGCAATTAAACACCACACACACACACAAACCACACACACACACACACACACCCACAAACAAAAAAAAAAAAAAAAAAAAAAAAAAACAAAAAAATACAAACAAACACAACACCCACACACCCAACAAACAAAACAACCACCACACCCCCACACACCACACACAACCACACCCATACCAAACACACACAACAAAAACAAACAACCCCACCACACCCACACAAAACCCCTCCCCCCACACACAACACAAACACCCCCCCCCCAAACGCACACCACACCAAACCCACCCCAACACACACCCCACAACACAAACACCCCCCCCCACACACACCACACCAGCACCATCAAGTGCAGGGAACAGAGGTTGAAAAGAAGAAGGTGTGGAAGACCACTGGTGGTGATGCTGCGTTATCGAGGTGCTCACTGGATGACCCCAGCGGTGGTAGCCGCCATTTGGTCCTTGGGGGCACAGCCCTTCTGGCGAACGTTTCTGGGCCTCCACCTCAGTGGGTGCAACTCTTGACCCATCTGGAGGTAGCCGCAAGTGAGGGCCGGGGCGTGGCCCTCCTGTACACCAACGGGGCCTCTTAACAGGAAGAGTTGGGAGAGCAGCGTATCTAATCCATGAGGAGCCTGCGCACATCTGGGGGTGGCTGGCATTCAAGTCATGGGCAAACCATCTAAACTCTATGCAGACGAGGAGTTCACAATAACGTGGCTGAAATATGTGATTTTCTTCACTCCGTCTCCTTGCCTATTTATTGCCTTCGCCTCCTTACCTCGTGGAGGAGACATCTCCCGTGCACGAGGCTCACCATAGCCCGTGCTACTGGCCCCGCTCCTGTGCCAGGTAAGTCCAATACGGGCCTCACCATAGCCCGTTGCTACTTTTCCCAGCTCTGTGCCAGGTAAGTTACGGGCTCACCATAGCCCGTGCTTCTTCCCCCTCCGTGCCAGGTAATTTACGGGCTCAACATAGCCAGTGATACTTGCCGCTCTGTCCAGGTAAGTCCACTACTGGCCACCATAGCCCGTGCTTCTTGCCCCGCTCCTGTGCCAGGTATAGTTACGGGATCACCATAGCCCGTGCTAACGTGCCCGCTACCTGTGCCAGGTAAGTTACGGGCTCACCATAGCCAGTGCTACTGGCCCCGCTCCTGTGCCAGGTAAGTTACGGGCCTCACCATGCCAGTGCTACTTGCCCCGCTCTGTGCAGGTAAGTTACGGGCTCACAATAGCACGTGCTACATGGAAATTTTATTCCAGTAGCTAATTTATAACAACACTCCCTCGATCACAACGACTTGAGAATGGTCCAGGCGGACCCGAGCGTCGTCGTCACTTCACTTTCAAGTGTGTGGCTAAAGGAGGACAACTTATAGTGCTGGGTGTGTGTGTGGTGTGTGTGTGTGTGTGTGTGTGTGTGTGTGTGTGTGTGTGTGGGTTATGTGTGTGTGTGGTGTGTGTGTGTGTGTTCACATAGTGTTCACCTAGTTGTGCTTGCGGGGTTGAGCTTTGCCTTCGGCCCGCCTCTCAACTGTCAATCAACTGTTTACTAACTACTTTTTTTTTCCCCCCACACCACACATCCACACGCACACCAGGAAGCAGCCCGTGACAGCTGACTAACCCAGGTACCTATTTTAAGCCTAGGTAACAGGGGCCATCAGGGTGAAAGAAAACTTCTGCCATTTGTTTCTGCTCGTGTGGGAATCGAAACCGCGCCACAGAATTAAGACTCCTGCGCGCTATCCACCACACGAGGTCCATACGAGGTGTGTGTGTGTGTGTGTGGTGTGTGTGTGTGTGGTGGTGTGTGCTGTGTGTGTGTGTGTGTGTGTGTGTGTGTAAAAATGGTGTTATTGCTGCCTACGATTCACTGGAGAACATTTTTGTTATAGAGATCAGTTTTATATCTATGTGAGGAACAAAAGGGGCCTGGGGGTGTAGGTCGATAAGAACAACTACAGTGGAGGGGGGGGGGAGAAAGCAAGTAGAAGAACAAATGGCTTTTCCAAGACCTGTAATTATGTTTAAGTACCCTCTATCCTATCTCGTTTAATATTAGCCTCTGTTATTTGCCTTTCTAAAAGGATTAGTAAATACTAGTTAGGGCTGTAGTATATCTCTTGTGTACACCAAGTTAATCATTGGTTTAAAATTAATCTTCCTCTTTTACTCACATGTTGCCTCTCTATTTAATTATCTGTAATGCCACTTCTTTAATTTTAATTATTTAATGTCAATATAAGTCATTAGCTGCCCTCGGCTATTTGATCTGATATGTAGAGATATAAGGCACGTGAGGAATAAGGTTTACACCGAGAGTTGCCTATAAATTTAAGTTGTAAGTAAATAATTAAAAGATATAACAAGAATGACTACATATTAGTATTGTAAATGAGGGTAGCGATGGGATTCTTAACTCTATGTTAAAGATATTAAGAACATAAGAACATAAGAACAAAGGCAACTGCAGAAGGCCTATTGGCCCATACGAGGCAGCTCCTATTTATAACCACCCAATCCCACTCATATACATGTCCAACCCGCGCTTGAAACAATCGAGGGACCCCACCTCCACAACGCCATTAGTCAAAGGTAATCTGTCCAGAACTGTCAAAAAACTGTCAAAAAGTCAAGACCAGCAATCAACAATCAGTTAACCCATAATAACATCTTATACCCACTTGAAGACCCCGAGCCAACGCAGAGACAAGACCCAATGACCCTGCCTTAGAAACACAAGTAGCCGCAAGAACATACACTCCTTAAATATATGTTTGACACATCTCTAACCCTGTCCATGGAGGACAGAAGAAAATGTATATATGCTGGTTAGCATTGTAAATGTCCGGCCACGTCTGTGGTAGAAAATAATAATAATAATAAAAAACTGCTTATGTTGATGCATGTCTATCAATAGCCCTTATGATATGCCATTCATCCACTTGTTCTGTACCACCTCACCAAAAGAGAATATAAGCCTGTACAAAAGCATGTTTACGGGCTCGCCATAGCCCGTGCTACGTGGACATTTCGTTCTGAGTAGCTAAATCTAAAATAACAACAACAGCATGGTAAAACAGTATAAAGGGAGACCCGGCCAGACGCGTATCATTGGTCAAAAGTTACAGCCCCGCTCCTGTGCCAGTTAAGTCCACTACGGGCTCGCCATAGCCCGTGCTACTTGCCCCGCTCCTGTGCCAGGTAAGTCCACTACGGGCTCACCATAGCCCGTGCTACTTGCCCCGCTCCTGTGCCAGGTAAGTCCACTACGGGCTCACCATAGCCCGTGCTACTTGCCCCGCTCCTGTGCCAGGTAAGTCCACTACGGGCTCACCATAACCCGTGCTACTTGCCCCGCTCCTGTGCCAAGTAAGTCCACTACGGGCTCACCATAGCCCGTGCTACTTGCCCCGCTCCTGTGCCAGGTAAGTCCACTACGGGCTCACCATAGCCCGTGCTACTTGCCCCCCTCCTGTGCCAGGTAAGTTACGGGCTCACCATAGCCCGTGCTACTTGCCCCGCTCCTGTGCCAGGTAAGTCCACTACGGGCTCACCATATCCCGTGCTACTTAGAACTCTTTATTCTAAGTAGCTAGATCTAAAACAGCAACAAAAGCATGGTAAATTGGTCTTTGAGAATGTAAGGAGTGATCTTGCGAAACGCATCTCTAAGCATCACACCAAAAATAAAAGTTTGAAAATGAACTTCAGAGTTAATTTTACAACTCCCCCGACAGTGAAGAAAAACATAAGAAATATTAAAAAGATTCGTCTTAGAATCTTTAATCTTACCCTTTCGGTCACACACACACACACACACACACACAGGGACTAGGCGGGACCAAAGAGCCAGAGCTCAACCCCCGCAAACACAATTAGGTGAGTACACACACACACACACACACACACACACACACACACACACACACCACACACACACACACACACACACACACATATATATATATATATATATATATATATATATATATATATATATATATTCACTCGATCCACATTCGAGTGAATCTAATGTTGTGAGACTTAATATGTTGCCACATCTATAGAGATGTCAAGTGTGATATAGACTAATTACAGGCTCCAATTATCAGAATAATTATGCCCCACGTGGCTCAAATTACCATCTATGGTGCCTAACGATTGACCATACATCGAAGTTGACCCTTGTTATGAAGCAACAGCAGCGAGAACACTTCTAGCTTGCAACATTCGTCATTGCAAGCCTTTCATACTGGTCTGTATCGACACCTAAGATGTAACAAAGATTACATAGCCTTACACAGAGAAATCACAATAGCGTGATGTATCAAATGAACAAATCCCCAAGGGCCGTGACGAGGATTCGAACCTGCGTCTGATTAAGTCGATTAAGGCAGCGTCTGGGATGCTCTCAGACGCAGGTTCGAATCCTCGTCACGGCCCTTGGGGATTTGCTCATTACATAGCCTTGAATTATCACATTCTTAACTGCGAAACAGGAGAGGATTTTAACGATACATCAATGATATTCAAGATGAGTAATTCTAGCAGGTAGCCTCCGTCCTAGGGGCCAGATTCACGAAGCAGTTACGCAAGCACTTACGAACCTGGGGCCAGATTCACGAAGCAGTTACGCAAGCATTTACGAACCTTGGCGCTTTCCCCCTGGTAATTCTTTTCCTGCCATACATGTTACACGTACAGGAATGAAATCACAATAGCATGATACATCAAGCTATTGTGATTTCTGTGTGTAATGAAGTAAGGGCGAAGAGGTAGAACGGCCTATTGACATAGCTCGAGTGCAGGGGGGAGTTGTGTAAAACCCTGGTTTGTGTCTCGGAGAGGCTGCAGGATCCAAGTAAATTCAGTAGAACTTCTGGTTTCAACTCTTTTTTTTACCCTGTCGTAGCTCAGTCGATCAAGGCAGCGTCTGGGATGCTCTCGGACGCAGGTTCGAATCCTCGTCACGGCCCTTGTGGATTTGTTCATATCATTACCACTTCTGTATCTTCTCCTTCACTATCTCTCCCCATCTATCCCCCCCCCCTTTCTATTTTTCTTCTGCCTCTCTTCCTGTCCCTCCCACCCATCTACACACCCTCATCCCCCACCCAACACTGGGCGTAGCATCCGCCCCTATGAAGCTCCCCGAGCCAATAGAGACTCGAGAATCAGGTTTCATTACATAATTCCTCTCTGAAATGACGTCTTATTCACTTGGTTTTCTTTTTCAATTGATTTCCTGTAAGACCACTCTGAGTTTGTCCATCTTTATTGTTTGGCTACCAGTCACTGCCACCTGATTGGAATATATATGGAATATATATATATATATATATATATATATATATATATATATATATATATATATATATATATATATATAATATATGTTTTTCTTGTAGATATATATTATTGAATATGACAAAAAAGGGTGAGAGCTTCTCACCTTTTAGGTGTGAGAAGGACCTCTATTTTATCTTCTCTATTTTTCTTATTTTTTCTTCACTTGAGAAGAAGTTGAAATATGAACTCTCCAAAGGTCATTTTACAATTTGATTAATTAATGCCAGACGCTAAAGATGCGTTTCGCTGACCCATGTGAACATTATCACAGGAGGAGTTCGAATGGTTACAAGTTGATTGATTGATTGATTGATTGATTGATTGATTGATTGATTGATGAAGATTAAGCCAAGCAAGAGGTGGTACGGGCATGAGTAAGTGGTAGACGTTTTGTCGTGAAAGGCAATACTGAGTGCTAGTGACAAGTTGTTAGTGGAGAACTACTAATGGACAACTAGAAGCTGGAAGGGAAGGGAAGGGAAAGGAATTATCAAGGGAAAGCACTGATTGATTGATTGATGAAGATTAAGCCACCCAAAAGGTGGCACGGGCATGAATAGCCCGTAAGTGGTGGCCCTTTTGAGCCATTACCAGTATCAATAGATGATACTGGAGATCTGTGGAGGTGCGACTGCACCCTACGTGACGGGAGATGTCTCCCGTGAGGGAAAGCACCAAGTCATTACGACTATATAGCCTTGGAAGGGATCGGGATAAGGATTTGGGATGGGGGGGGGGGGAAGGAATGGTGCCCAACCACTTGGATGGTCGGGGATTGAACGCCGACCTGCATGAAGCGAGACCGTCGCTCTACCGTCCAGCCCAAGTGGTTGGATGTCAAGCAACAATCACCTCACTATCATTATTGTTGTTTTCTATTCAGCTACTCAGAACAATATGTCCCATGTAGCACCGGCTATGGCGAACCCGTAAGGTTACACGTTTTTGTATTGTTGTTGTTATAGATTCAGCTACTCGGAACAAGTTTCAAGTAGCACGGGCTATGGTGAGCCCGTAGTGGACTTACCTGGCACAGGAGCGGGGCAAGTAGCACGGGCTATGGTGAGCCCGTAGTGGACTTACCTGGCACAGGAGTGGGGCAAGTAGCACGGGCTATGGTGAGCCCGCAGTGGACTTACCTGGCACAGGAGCGGGGCAAGTAGCACGGGCTATGGTGAGCCCGTAGTGGACTTATCTGGCACAGGAGTGGGGCAAGTAGCACGGGCTATGGTGAGCCCGTAGTGGACTTACCTGGCACAGGAGCGGGGCAAGTAGCACGGGCTATGGTGAGCCCGTAGTGGACTTACCTGGCACAGGAGCGGGGCAAGTAGCACGGCTATGGTGAGCCCGTAGTGGACTTACCTGGCACAGGAGCGGGGCAAGTAGCACGGGCTATGGTGAGCCCGTAGTGGACTTACCTGGCACAGGAGCGGGGCAA
>WNGS01082160.1:0-20540 GCA_020271785.1 Procambarus virginalis
CCAGCTGGCAGTCTTCCAACAGAGGTGCCTCTAGTAATGAAATTTATTAACCAGTCATTACGGTTATTGTAAAAAAAATAATTGTTAATTATTTAACCATTAGGCTTATTCGTCATTATGATTTATTATTTACTACTATATTTGCTTATATGCTGCCGTGTCTCAGCAGCTGAAGGCCCAGCTGAGCACGCCCTTATATACATCCATTGTTTATGTGTATGTAAATTAATTACCGTATCTTATGCTCTGGAGGGCTCAGCTGGTGCTTTTGCAGCCGAGCTGTCAGCCTCCCTCTTTATTCACGTACGTTTGCTGTTCCTCGCATTTTGTCATTCTTTATTCATTTCTAATTCTTGAATTATATATTGCCAGCTGGCGGTGAGTAGCTGAGCACGCCCCAGGGGAACGAGCCTAGCTGCTGAGGTCCCAGACGACGCGTAGGCTCAGCTGGTGGCGTTGCAGCTGAGCATGCTCGGTCACCCAACTATTTATACATGACCGCCGTGTCTTTACACTTCGCATTCTTTATATTCAAGCCCAGCTGCTGGGGTCCCACACGACGATCAGACCGTTGCAGCACAGCTGGTAGTGGTTCATCTCAGCATGCCCTTGGGGCTCTGCCAGCTCTTGATGTCCTGGCCGAACACTTTCTCGCAGCTAGGTACAGCTGATGAGGCTGCAGATGGAGTGTCCTAAACGAGGATCTGCACGAGAGTAGGGAAGAACGCAATTTCTAACCATTCTTAATATAATTTCATTACAGTTCTCATTCGTCTTGTTGGGCGTAAGTGTTTCTGCAGTGCCACGCCACCTCACACCCCTCATACCTTGGCCTAGCCACCAGCTGTGGCATCAGGTGCTGGAACATCGGCTGGTACCACAGCAGCCGGAACAACAGCAGCAGCTTGGCCCCCGGGGTCGTGCACAGCTGGGACACCACCAGGTGTGCCATGGGCGTGCTGGATCATCGGCTGGGACATCAGCCGGAACTACATCAGCTGTGCTTAGCCCCCCAGGGCATCAGGTGCTGGAACATCGGCTGGTACCATAGCAGCCGGAACAACAGCAGCAGAGCTTGGCCCCCCGGGACGTGCACAGCTGGGACACCACCAGGTGTGCCATGGGCGTGCTGGATCATCGGCTGGGACATCAGCCGGAACTACATCAGCTGTGCTTAGCCCCTCAGAGGCATTCAATAGCTGGAACACCATCAGCTGTGCCCTCAGCTGCTGGAGCGTCGGCTGGGACCACCTCCGCCGCAACATCGGCAGCTCTGCTTGGCCCCCAGGGGCATGCCCTGCTGTAACACCACCAGCTGTGCCATCAGCTGCTGGATCATCGGCTGGGACCACCTCCGCCGGAACAACAGCAGCTGTGCTTGGCCGCCAGGGCCATGCTCAGCTCTGAAATGCCACCAGCTGTGGCATCAGGTGCTGGAGCATCGGCTGGTACCACAGTAGCCGGAACAATAGCAGCAGTGCTTGGCCCCCGGGGTTGTGCACAGCTGTGACACCACCAGGTGTGCCATCGGCGTGCTGGATCATCGGCTGGGACCTCGTCAGCCGGGACAACAGCAGCTGTGCTTGTCCCCCAGGGCATGCTCGGCTGGCACACCGCCAGCTGCTGGATCATCGGCTGGGACCACATCAGCCGGGACTGATAATAAACACCACCAGGTGTGCCAGCGGCATGCTGGATCATCGGCTGGGACCACATTAGCCGGAACAACAGCAGCTGTGCTTGGCCCCCAGGGCATGCTCAGCTGGCCCACCGCCAGCTGTGCCGACAGCTGCTGGATCATCGGCTGGGAACACATCAGCCGGAACAGCAGCAGCTGTACTTGGCCCCCAGTGTCATGCTCAGCTCGGAACTTCACCAGCTGAGCCTTCAGCTGCTAGATCGTCGGCTGGGAACTAGAACAAATACAATAAAATTATAAAATTAAAGAAATAAATAATAAATAAAATTATAACAAGAACTAAAATGGGGAAAATAAGATTAATAATAGGACACCACCAGCTGTGCCCTCGTCTGCTGAACAATCGGCTGGGACCACCTCCGCCGGAGCATCAGCAGCTGTGCTTGGCCCCCGGGGGCACGCTCAGCTGGAACACCGCCAGCTGTGCCATCAGCTGGCGGTACCACTTCAGCTGGAACTACAGCAGCTGTGCTTAGCCCCCCAGGGTCATGCACAGCTGGAACACCACCAGCTGTGCCCACAGCTGCTAGACATCGGCTGGGACCACATCCGCCGGAACAGCAGCAGCTGTGCTCGGCCCCCAGGATCATGCTCAGCTTGGAATACCCCCAAGGGGCCCCAGTCCCCCAGGGCATGCTCAGCATGCTCAGCCTTCGGCTGCTGGATCATCGGCGGGAACCACTTCCGCCGGAACATCGGCAGCCGGGACAGGCGCCGGGTACACGGCGGGCACCGGGAACACTCCTAACTACAACAGGGCGCTGCACACGCGGGCATGGAGGGGAACACGACAGGACTATACCTTAGGATAATGTAGATGGGCCGGCTGCTCCAGCATAATTCTAATCCGAAAAAATATATTTTTATTAAAAATGCGACGAAATAAATAGCTGGAGACGGCAAATAAAGACGACGAACCAAGCGTCAGTTAGGTTAGGATTGGTTTGGTTAAGTTAGGTTAGGTTAGGTTATGGTAGTTTAGGTTAAGGCAGCCCAACCTAACATTTATTCAGTACCAACGTAATGCCAGGAAGCTCTCCGGCTTCCTCCTGCCCTCCAGCTGTGCCAACAGCTGCTGGAACGATCGTCGGCTGGGAAAGTAAGGTAAGCAATAGGAAATACCAAATAATATAAATGGTAACGTGAACGCTGTCCACTCTGGAGACCAACAAAAGGAAATAAAATACCATAAAATATAAACTTAAAAGAAATAATAAAGTAAATAATATAACAAAATAAAGAAAAATAACAAGGAATAATAGAACGCCCCCAGCTGCGCCCTCAGCTGCTGGACCATCGGCTGGGCCCACCTCCGCTGGTACAACAGCAGCTGTGCTTGGCCCCCCAGGGGCATGCTCAGCAGGAACACCGCCATTTGGGCTGTCTGCTGCTGGAACATCGGCTGGGACCAGATCAGCCGGTACAACAGCAGCAGTGCTTGGCCCCCTGGGTCACGCTCAGCTGGAACCCCACCAGCTGTGCCGTCAGCTGCCGGATCATCGGCTGGGACCACCTCAGCCGGAACAGCAGCTGTGCTTGGCCCCCAGGGGCATGCTCAGCGCAGAACAGCACCGGCTGTGCCATCAACTGCTGGGACATCGGCTGGTACCACATCAGCTGGAACAACAGTAGCTGTGCTTGGCCCCCGGGGTCGAGCACAGCTGGAACACCACCAGCTATGACATCAGCTGCTGGATCATCGGCTGGTACCACATCAGCCGGAACTACAGCAGCTGTGCTTAGCCCCCCAGGGGCATGCACAGCTGGAACACCGCCAGCTGTGCCCTTAGCTGCTAGACATCGCCCGGTACCACACCCGCCAGAACAACAGCAGCTGTGCTCGGCCCCCAGGGGCATGCTCAGCTGGAACACCCCCAGCTATGACATCAGCTGCTGGATCATCGGCTGGTACCACATCAGCCGGAACTACAGCAGCTGTGCTTAGCCCCCCAGGGGCATGCACAGCTGGAACACCGCCAGCTGTGCCCTCGGCTGCTAGACATCACCCGGGACCACACCCGCCGGAACAACAGCAGCTGTGCTCAGCCCCCAGGGGCATGCTCAGCATTGGATCACCACCAGCTGTGCCAACAGCTGCTGGATCATTGGCTGGGACCACATCAGCTGGAACAACAGCAGCTGTGCTCGGCCCCCAGGGGCATGCTCAGCTTGGCTCACCACCTGCTGTGCCAACAGTTGCTGGATCATCGGCTGGCACCACAATCAGCCGGAACAACAGAAGCTGTGCTGTGCCCCCAGGGGCTAGCTCAGCATGCCAGCCCTCGGCTGCTGGACCATCGGCGGGAACCACTTCCGCCGGAACATCAGCAGCCGGGACAGGCGCTGGGTACACGCCGGGCACCGGGGACAATCCCAACTACAACAGCGCGCAGCACACGCTGGCGTGGAGGGGAACACGGGCAGGACTGTACCTTAGGATAATGGAGAAAGGCCAGCTGCTCCGTCATAATTCTAATCTGGAAAAATATATTTTTATTAAAAAATTAGACGAAATAAAGAGCTGGCGACGCCAAATAAACATGACGAACCAAGCGCCAGTTAGGTTAGGTTCGGGTTGGTTTGGTTTGGTTAAGTTAGGTTAGGTTAGGTTAGGGTAGTTTAGGTTAGGTCAGCCCAACCTAACATATTCATTCAGTACCAACGTAATGCCAGGAAGCTCTCCGGCTTCCTCCGGGCCTCCGGCTGTGCCACCACTGCTGGATCGTCGGTTGGGAAAGTAAGGTAAGCAATAGGAAATAACAAATATAAATAGTAATGTGAACGCTGTCCACTCCAGAGACCAACAAAGGGAAATAAATACAATAAAATACTAAAAAATTTTAAAAGAAATAAATAATAAAATAATATACAACAGCAGTACAACAGCCGGTACAACAGCAGCCGTGCTTGGCCCCCAGGGTCACGCTCAGCTGGAACACCGCCAGCTGTGCCGTCGGCTGCTGGAACCTCGGCTGGGACCACCTCAGCCGGAACAGCAGAAGTGCTTGGCCCCCAGGGGCATGCTCAGCTCGAAACACCACCGGCTGTGCCATCAACTGATGGGACATCGGCTGGTACCACATCAGCCAGAACAACAGCAGCTGTGCTTGGCCCCCGGGGTCGAGCACAGCTGGAACACCCCCACCTGTGCCAACAGCTGCTGGATCATCGGCTGGGACCGCATCAGCCGGAACAACAGCAGCTGTGCTTGGCCCCCAGGGGCATGCTCAGCTGGCACACCACCAGCTGGGCCAACGACTGCTGGACCGACAGCCGGGACCACATCAGCCTGACATCGGCGGCTGGGCTTGGCCCACAGGGGCATGTTCAGCCGGCACACCGTCTGCCGGCCTATCAGCTGCCGGGTCATCGGCAGCGTATTCACGTCAGCCAAGACATCAGTAGCTGGGCCTGGCCTGAGGCAGCCGGGCCATTAGCGCTGGACCTTTGGCAGGGACTACTTCAGCCGGAAACAGCAGCTAGGCCCGCCCGCGGGCGGGCAGGCCAAATGAGGAGAAAAATATCATAGACAAATGATCAGCATGGATAAATAAATGAGGGGAAAATTAAACGGGAAAAATGAAAACACATAGCCAGACATAATGACTGTTTAAGAAATAAGCCCTTCTTTGTGCGTACCCCAACATTGCATAGGGTAACTGGCACTAGGCTCCTTCGCTATGTGCCATGACATTCTCCCTAGTTGCATCAAATGCTGCACTGGCATACTGATCAGATAGGTTAAAGGTGTTGAGTAATGTGGCCTTCCGGAACACAATGCAGTAACACACGGACTTCAGACTTCGAAGACGCCTGAATCTTTTCCCACATTCTCGACACTCATGAGGGCAAACCGCCAATGAATTAACATGTGTGTTAGATATAGTTCACGTTCTTAAAACTCCAGCCACACTCTGCACACTCGAAACGGCGTTCCTCTGAATGCCTTAACAAGTGTCTCTTCCGATGGCCAAGACGACGGAGACTCTTACCACACTCTGGACACTCGTGAGGTTTGTCAACCGAATGCGCTAAAATGTGAGTCTCCATATGACGAAGCAGACTAACCTCTTCGCGCACTTGGGACACTCGTGAGGTTTGTCATCTACACTTGTGGGGGCTGTACACTTGTGGGGAATGTCAGCCGAATGGAATAAAATAGGAGAATGCACTAAATTGTGAGTCATCATATGACGAAGCAGACTGAAGCTCTTCCCACACTAGGGACACTCGAGAGGTTTGTCCTCTACGCTTGTGGGTTTTGTCAGCCGAATGTAAAAAATATAAGGGGACCTACTTCGAAGATGGCTGAACCTCTTCCCAGCACCTCCTCGTTACCGTGCACCAACATGTGAGTCTTCATATCTCCAAGCTGAATGAGGCTCTTCCCCCTCTGTACACTTAAGAATATGAGAAGAATTGCGTGAGCACTTGGCGCTCAAGGTGATGCTCCTTTAGGCGCAGCTTGTGAAGGATAGACCTTAACGCTGATGTGTGGAAACACGTTTTGTAGTGTAACGTCCGGGAGACGGCCAGCAAGAGTTGCCGAGTCCCCTGGACGCGCTTAAATACCCCAGCGTGATGCGCACGCAACCATGGACGGTTAGTCACAGATATGGTATTACGTTTTCTTTTTGTCCCCAGAAATTTCGCCGTTTGCTTTGCATACAGCGACTATATTTTGCGCCATAAATAACTGGTGAGAATAAGCGCGTTTTAATACTTGAAGAATGGCTACAGTAATTAATTAATAGGGATATCCAAATAAATAGGTATAATAAAACTGCTGGATCGTGCCCCACGGCAGCTGGGCCATCTGCTGCTGGGTCGTCATCTGGGGCCACATCAGCTGGGTCGTCGCGGGCGGCCGGCCCCGTGGGGATACACTCAGCTGGGACACCACCAGCTGGCCCAGCAGCTGCTGTGTCATCAGCAGCATAACATAATGGGTAATTATTAACCATAAATTACTGGTTAATGAGCGGGTTTTGGAAATTGATCAAAAGCCACAAACAAGTAATGGAATTAACAACAAATGATAGATGAAGTAAATATAGGCCATGGGTCAACGTCAGGGAACACATCCGCTGAGCCAACGGCAGCAGTACGTAATGGGTAATCAGTAACCATAAACAACTGGTTAAATTAGCGGGTTTGAATAGGTGAGTAAGACCCACGAACGAATAAATAAATTTACTAAATTAATAGATGAAATAATTATAGGCCAAGTGACATCAGCAGGAATCGCGTCCGCTGGGCCAATGGCAGCATGACATAAGGGGTAAGCAGGAACCACAAATAACTGGTTAAATAGCAGGTGGAACAGATGATTGAAAGCCACAAACGGATAGTTAAAATAACTAGCAAATAAATAAATGAAATTATAGGCCATGGGTCATCGTCAGGAATCACATCTGCTGGGTCAAAGGCAGCCCAGCGTAACAGGTAAGCAGTAATCACAAATATCTGGTTAAATAGTGTATTCGTGTAAGTGTTTAATAGCCGCAGCTATTAATTAAGGTACAAACGAATTAAATGAATAAACATAAGGCCATGAGTCATCGGCGTGAAACACCTCCACCAGGCCGACCGGGGCATCAGCTGAACCAGCGTCAGTAGCTGGGCTTGGCCCCCAAGGGACGCGCTCGGCCGGGACACCCTCAGCCAGGCCAGCAACTGCTGAGCATCGGCTGCATACCATAATGGGGAGTAGTAACCATAAATAACGTAAAATTTGCGTGAATGAATATTTGTTGAATGGCCACAACAAGTAAATAAGAAAAGAAACGGATTTACGGTCTCAGGAAACTGTACATCTGTTGATTGACGGTTGAGAGGCGGGACCAAAGAGCCAGAGCTCAACCCCCGCAAGCACAACTAGGTGAGTACAACTAGGTGAGTACGGTCATGGGTCATCGGCGGGACTCACAAACGCCAGACCGGCCAGGACAACAGCTGAGCCAAGCCCGGGCTTGGCCACCATGGGACATGTGCTCATGCCGCACCCAGGGCCCAGGCAGGGCGACACCCGTGCCCGGGACGCTGCTGGGCCTCCAGGGCACGCGCAGTAATCACGTGCACACGCATGCACGTGCAATCCATGCCGGATGCTGTCCGCTAAGGACGGGGCCCAGCACCCGCTGGCCCGTGGCAGAGGGGCAGGAAGGCTGGACACGGCCCAGGGCGTGCGCTCCAAGGAGCGCCTTGCCGCGTGGGCGTCACGACCAGGGCGTGGGCCCCGGGGGACAGGCCGCCTGGAGCCTGGCCACGAGTCGACGCTGACTTGGCTTGGGCCCTAAGGGCGGAGGGCCGCCACCGCCTGGTCACGTGGCATCACGCCAAGGGCAAAGCGACCCAGAAAGCATCGCACGGCAGATTCTGGCGCGGACCCTAAGGGCGCTCCTGCTTCCCCAGGGCAGCAGGAGGCCAAGGGAGCTAGCTAAGGCGGTACACACGGTCCGCTAGGGGATGGCGCTTTTCACACGCCGCACTGAGGAGGTCCTGACTAGATTAAAACAGAAACTTCACTTTTACCTTGGCGATAGGAGAGTGGGGCAGGAGGCCCCTGCCGAAGCAAGTTGCGAGGTCGAGGGTACCAAAACGTCCAGTAGAGAGAGGTCTGGGACCAGGGTAGCCGTCACGTTGTCCATCTCGTGCATGGTCCGACGTTGTGAGGTTTCGAAGTTTCGAGCACTGTTGTGGTGACGGTGAGAGTGAGGCTGGGCCTCCCGCTCCATCCCTATTTATAAGCTCCCATACCTTCCCGCGCAGGCCGCGGAAGGCCCTGTGCAAATGTTTCTTTGTCCCCCTTTTCAGAAAAATCTCCGCTTTTATGCAATCAGAGGACATATTTCTGGTGTGGTGATAATGGGTCCTATTACATCTGTCCAGGAAGAGTTTCAGAGCAGGATTTGCATTTAAGAACAGGGTTTTGTAAATGTAATTGAGACAAGAGAATTTATGGAGTGAGATTATATTTAGCATGTTTAGGGAGTTAAACAAGGCGGCTAAGTGTTGTCTGAAAGCAGAATTTGATATTATTCTGATAGCAGATTTTTGCTGGGTGATGATGGACTTGAGATGGTTTGCAGTGGTTGAACCCCAAGCGCAGATACCATAGTTGAGATAGGGATAGATTAGTGCATAATATAGAGAGATGAGAGCAGAGTTAGGTACATAGTATCTTATTTTGGAGAGTATACCAACTATTTTAGAGACTTTCTTAGTTATGTGTTGTATGTGAGTACTGAAGTTGAGTCTCTTGTCTAAGAATAGGCCAAGAAATTCTCCATCATTTTTATTGCTAATGTTTACATTGTCTATCTGAAGCTGAATTGCATTTGTAGATTTGCTTCCAAATAAGATGTAGTAAGTCTTTTCTATATTAAGTGTTAGTTTGTTGGTCGACATCCATAAGTGGACTTTTTTTAGTTCATTATTAACAACATTATTTAGAGTGTGGGTTGGGGTTAGAGTAGATGAGGGTAGTATCATCAGCAAACAAAATAGGTTTCAGAATGTTAGAGACATTAGGCAGATCATTGATGTATATAAGAAATAGAAGAGGTCCCAAGATGCTGCCCTGTGGCACTCCAACGGTTATTGGTAGAGTGGGAGAGGTTATATTATTGATGCAACACATTGGTGTCTATCACTAAGATAGGATTGGATATAGTCCAGTGCATGGCCTCGGATTCCATAATGATGGAGTTTACGTAAGAGGTAATTGTGATTTACAGTATCAAAGGCCTTTCTCAGGTCAATGAAGAGTCCAATCGGAAACTCATTTTTGTCAAGGGCTGAGTAAATTATATCAAGGAGACTAATAATTGCGTCGTTGGTACTCTTTTTGGGAGCGGAAGCCAAACTGACAGGGGCTAAGAATGTCGAATTTTACGAGATAGGAGTAGAGCTGTTTATAGATAATTTTTTCAAATATTTTTGATAGAACGGGTAGGTTCGAAATTGGTCTATAGTTGTTTATGTCTGCCAGATTAGCTCCTTTATGAACTGGCGTTACTCTTGCTTTTTTTAAGGATATCAGGGAAGGTACGACACTGGTTGATACCTGGTTGATACCTGGTTGATACCTGGTTGATGGGGTTCTGAGAGTTCTTCTACTCCCCAAGCCCGGCCCGAGGCCAGGCTTGACTTGTGAGAGTTTGGTCCACTAGGCTGTTGCTTGGAGCGGCCCGCAGGCCCACATACCCACCACAGCCCGGCTGGTCCGGAACTCCTTGGAGGAATAAATCTAGTTTCCTCTTGAAGATGTCCACGGTTGTTCCGGCAATATTTCTTATGCTTGCTGGGAGGACGTTGAACAACCGCGGACCTCTGATGTTTATACAGTGTTCTCTGATTGTGCCTATGGCACCCCTGCTCTTCACTGGTTCTATTCTGCATTTTCTTCCATATCGTTCACTCCAGTACGTTGTTATTTTACTGTGTAGATTTGGGACCTGGCCCTCCAGTATCTTCCAGGTGAATATTATTTGATATCTCTCTCGTCTTCTTTCTAGTGAGTACATTTGGAGAGCTTTGAGACGATCCCAATAATTTAGGTGCTTTATCGCGTCTATACGTGCTGTATATGTTCTCTGTATTCCCTCTATTTCAGCAATCTCTCCTGCTCTGAAGGGGGAAGTGAGTACTGAACAGTACTCAAGACGGGACAGCACAAGTGACTTGAAGAGTACAAGCATTGTGATGGGATCCCTGGATTTGAAAGTTCTCGTAATCCATCCTATCATTTTTCTGGCTGTCGCAATATTTGCTTGGTTATGCTCCCTAAACGTTAGGTCGTCAGACATCATTATTCCCAAATCCTTTACATGCTGTTTTCCTACTATGGGCACATTTGATTGTGTTTTGTACCCTGTATTATGTTTAAGGTCCTCATTTTTACCGTACCTGAGTACCTGGAATTTGTCACTGTTAAACATCATATTATTTTCTGATGCCCAGTCGAAAACTTTATTAATATCAGCTTGAAGTTTTTCAATGTCTTCAGCCGAGGTAATTTTCATACTGATTTTTGTGTCGTCTGCAAAGGATGATACGAAGCTGTGACTTGTATTTTTGTCTATATCTGATATGAGAATAAGGAAAAGCAGCGGTGCAAGGACTGTACCCTGAGGTACAGAGCTTTTAACTGCACTTGGACTAGATTTTATATGGTTGACCGTTACTCGCTGAGTCCTGTTTGACAGAAAACTGAGTATCCAGCGTCCTACTTTACCGGTTATTCCCATTGACTTCATTTTGTGTGCTATCACGCCATGGTCACATTTATCGAAAGCCTTTGCGAAGTCCGTGTATATCACATCAGCATTCTGTTTTTCTTCTAATGCCTCAGTGACTTTATCGTAGTGCTCAAGTAGCTGTGAGAGGCACGATCTTCCCGCTCGAAATCCATGTTGGCCTGGGTTGTGAAGGTCATTGGTCTCCATGAAATTGGTGACCTGACTCCTAATCACTCTCTCAAATACTTTTATTATGTGCGATGTTAGTGCAACTGGTCTATAATTCTTTGCCAATGCTTTGCTCCTCCTTTGTGTAGAGGGGCTATGTCTGCTACTTTAAGTGCATCTGGTATCTCCCCCGTGTCCAAGCTCTTCCTCCACACTATACTGAGTGCCTGTGCTACCGGCACTTTGCATTTCTTTATAAATATTGAATTCCATGAGTCTGGACCTGGGGCCGAGTGCATGGGCATGTTTTCAATTTCTCTTTCAAAATTTAGTGCGCTCGTGTTGATATCAGTTATATTTACAGGGGTTTGGATATCCCGCATAAAGAAATTGTCTGGCTCTTCTACTTTCATGTTGTTTATTGGAGTGCTAAACATGTCCTCATACTGCTTTTTTAGGATTTCACTAATTTCTTTGTCATCCTCCGTGTATGAACCTTCACTTGTACGAATAGGTCCAATACTGGCAGTAGTTTTTGCTTTTGATTTCGCATATGTGAAGAAGTATTTTGGATTTTTCTTTATTTCCTGAATTGCTTTCTGTTCTAACTGCCTTTCTTCAGTTTCATATGAGTGTTTCAATTTCCGCTCGATTTCTTCAATCTCCCTATTTAAATGTTTCCTTCTTTGACGGGAGATTCGTGTCTGCATAAGCAGTTCCGTTATTCTTTTCCTGCGTTTATAGTGTCTTCTGCGTTCTCTTTCTACGTTGGATCTCTTTCTGGCTTTCCTCAAAGGAACATGTTTCAGACAGACTTGATACGCTTCCGAAGTCAGTTTTTCTATTCCTTCTGTAGGACTTTTATTACTTAAAACAGTTTCCCATGGAATGTTGTTAAGTTCCCTGTTTATTATCTCCCAGTCTATCCTTTTATTATTAAAATTGAATTTACTGAATAGCCCCTCTCGCTTTATCAACGTTTTAGGTCTATTCTGAGTATTGATGGTAGTTTGCACTTCAATGAGCTTGTGATCTGAATATGTGGTATCTGATATCGTAATGTCTCTGATGTCTTCATAGTTCGTAAAGACCAGATCTAGAATATTTTCATTTCTCGTTGGCTCCGATATCTGCTGAGTGAGTGAAAATTTGTCACAGAATCTAAGTAGTTCTCTAATCTGTGGTTGGTTAGGTCCTGATAGATTCCCTGGTATAATATTATTGTTTGCTATTCTCCACCTGAGACTAGGCAAGTTGAAGTCACCTAGGAAGATAATATCAGGTATTGGGTTCTCCAAATTATCAAGGCTATTCTCTATTTTGTTTATCTGTTCTGTGAATTCCTCAGCCGTTGCATCTGGCGGTTTGTATATTAGAATAATCACTAAATTTATTTTCTCTATTTTTAATCCCAGTACCTCTATCACCTCATTTGTAACGTTTAGGAGCTCCGAGCACACAAGGTCTTCCCTAATATACAGACCCACTCCTCCATGTGACCTAATTTTCCTATCACACCTGTATAGGTTATATCCTGGAATCCAGATCTCACTGTCCAACAATTCCCCTGCATGGGTTTCTGTGAAAGCTCCAAATACTGCATTTGACTCCGTGAGGAGGCCATTTATGAACTGTACTTTATTGTTTGTTCTTGTTTTCAGTCCTTGTATGTTGGCAAAGATGAATTAGGTTACTCTATTAGTGATAGTTTGACTGGGAGACTTTTTCGGCAAGCCCATTATGCGTGGACATATTGAGTTTGTTCTGACCAGTGCTGATTGTTGTAGGGCAGTTGCCTGTCGTAGTTGTGGTTCCCTTTCGGTGTGTAGTTGTATCTGTAATTCTGGTATGCAAGTGGGTCATGCATCCAGTTCCATACATTCTCCGTGCTCCTCCTTTTGAATTCTCTTTCGGTCTGGTATAAAAAATTTATCGAATTTCCTCCAAATTCATTATCCTGCTTGCCACTCTTTATGTAGCGTTCCGTGCCTCACTCACACTCAAGGGATTTGTTGAACAGCAGAGCTATAGGTGGCGCAAGAGCATGGGAGGCGCTCTTATATACAATGGATGGGATTTCACTGATGTTCCCAGCTTTGGTTTTTAGTGAGTGTATGATGGTCGCAACATCTGTCGGGCTGACTGGTGAAAGGAGAAGAGAGTTTGGATAGCTGCCTGAGAGATATGTGTTGATATGTGTCTGAGTCTGTGGGATTTTACTTGCAAGGTTAGCACCAATCGATGAAAAGAAGCTATTAAATTCATTCGCCATTTCTAAATCAGATGACGGTGTAAGGCCATCCTTAGAGAGTGTTATCTGGTTGTGGGAGTGTTGTTTAGTTCCTAGGATATTAGAGATGGTATTCCATGTGCTTTTCATGTTGCCTTTTGCTTCTTTGAATCTAGTCTCATAATATGAAAGTTTAGCTTTTCTTATGATACTAGTAAGCACAGATGAGTATCTTTTAACTACTTCCTTTGTAACTAGGCCACTCCTAAATTTCTTTTCATATTAATGTTTTTTGTTGATCGCTTTAATTATGCCACTTATGAGCCACGGGTTATTTTTTTCTTTTATCAGTTACTTGTTTGGTAAGGAGGGGACAGTGAGTGTTGTAGAGGCTTAGAGTTTTGGAGAGAATGAGGTTAGTTAATGAGTTCATATCCTGTGTATTATTAAATTCAGATTCCCAGTTAACATTGTGAAGTGCATTAGAGAGATTGCCTAAAGCTGATTCACTGTGTAGCCTGAATGAGAGTTTCTTGGTTTCTGGTGGTGTTGTGTCCATGTTTGCTATGAGGAAGGTAGGATAGTGGTCAGTATATATATATATATATATATATATATATATATATATATATATATATATATATATATATATATATATATATATATATATATATATATATAGGATAGGATAGTGGTCAGTATATATATATACAGTATACAGTATATATATATTATATATATATATATATATATATATATATATATATATATATATATATATATATATATATATACATATATATACATATATATATATATATATATATATATATATATATATATATATATATATATATATATATATATATATATATATATATATATATATATATATATATATATATATATATATATGCGAACAAGCCTGAATGGTCCTCAGGACTATATGCGAATGAAAACTCACACCCCAGAAGTGACTCGAACCCATACTCCCAGGAGCAACGCAACTGGTATCTACAGGGACGCCTTAAACCGCTTGACCATCACGACCGGACATAAGGAAGTGATAGCAAAAATATTTGAAAAAATTATTTACAAACAGCTCTATTCCTACCTCGTAAAATTCGACATACTCAGCCCCTGCCAGTTTGGCTTCCGGTCCCAAAAGAGCACCAACGATGCAATCATTAGTCTCCTTGACGTAATCTACTCAGCCCTTGACAAAAATGAGTTTCCAATTGGACTCTTCATTGACCTAAGAAAAGCCTTTGATACTGTTAATCACAACTACCTCTTACTTAAACTTCAGCATTATGGAATCCGTGGCCTTGCCCTTGACTACATCCGATCCTATCTTAGTGACAGACACCAATATGTAACCATCAATGATACAACTTCTTCCACTCTACCAATTACCGTTGGAGTGCCATAGGGCAGTATCTTAGGACCTCTTCTATTTCTTATATATATAAATGATCTGCCTAATGTCTCTAATATTCTCAAACCTATATTGTTTGCTGATGATACTACCCTTATCTATTCAGACCTCAACCCACATACACTAAATAATGTTGTGAATAATGAATTAAAAAAAGTCCACTTCTGGATGTCAACGAACAAACTAACATTAAACATCGAAAAGACTTACTACATCTTATTTGGAAGCAAATCATCAAATGCAATTCAGCTACAGACAGACAATATTAACATCAGTAATAAAAATGATGGCAAGTTTCTTGGCCTATTCCTAGACAAGAGACTCAACTTCAGCACCCACATTCAACACATAACGAAGAAAGTCTCTAAGACAGTGGGTATACTCTCCAAAATCAGATATTATGTTCCTAACTCCGCTCTCCTCTCACTATATTATGCACTAATCTACCCCTATCTTAATTATGGTATCTGTGCATGGGGGTCTACCTCTGCAAACCACCTTAAGCCCATCATCACACAGCAAAAATCTGCTATCAGAATAATAACTAACTCAGCTTTTAGACAACATTCAGCTCCCTTGTTTAAATCTCTAAACTTGCTAAATATTAACTCCCTCCACACATTCTCTTGTGTCAACTACATTTACAAAACCCTGTTTTTAAATGCAAACCATGCTCTGAAACTCTCCCTGGATGGATGTAATAGGACCCATTATCACCACACCAGAAATAAATATCTCTTTGATATCCCCAGGGTCAAACTTAATCTGTGTAAACACTCTATGCAAATTAAGGGACCTAGTCTATGGAACTCACTCCCTAGTGAATTGAAAAACTGTAAAAGTTTTGCCTTATTTAAAAACAAAACCAAAAAGTACCTGATTTCATCTTCTTAGTTTCCTACACTGAGCTTTAAATTTACTCTGTACCTAGTGTTACCCAATCTCCTAATCTCCTAATTTTTATGTATTTAACCCTACCAACCTTATCATTGTGTTCATTGCTGTCTTCTTTTATGTGCTAGCCATATGCTGTTTTGTGCCTACCAATTTTTGTCAACTACCATTCAAGCTGTCATTGCAATCAATCTTAGCTGCCTATGTGCTTTAATACACTGTATCTACAATTTTCTCTAATTTTTTTTCTTGCCATGTATCTGTTATCATTTTTTTTATAAATTTGGCAAGTATTTACCTACTTAAAATTTTCTTAGATTAAGGACCTGCCCGAAACGCTGCGCGTACTAGTGGCTTTACAAGACTGTAATTACCATTTTATGTATCCACACATTCCCAATGTACCTTCTTGTATATGCATTAATAAATAAATAATAAATACATAAATAAATAAATAGCCTGAGCTATATGAACCACTTCCCCGCCGGCACTTGGATGGTTATCTTGGGCATAGCATTTTATCAAATCACCTCATTTTTTGGGGCAACACGTGAGGAACACAAATGCGAACAAGCCTGAATGGTCCCCAGGACTATATGCGAATGAAAACTCACACCCCAGAAGTGACTCGAACCCATACTCCCAGGAGCAACGCAACTGGTATGTACAGGGACGCCTTAAACCGCTTGACCATCACGACTGGACATAAGGAAGTGATAGCCTGAGCTATATGAACCACTTCCCCGCCGGCACTTGGATGGTTATCTTGGGCATAGCATTTTATCAAATCACCTCATTTTTTGGGGCAACACGTGAGGAATCACTTCACTTCCTTATGTCCGGTCGTGATGGTCAAGCGGTTTAAGGCGTCCCTGTACATACCAGTTGCGTTGCTCCTGGGAGTATGGGTTCGAGTCACTTCTGGGGTGTGAGTTTTCATTTTCATATATATATATATATATATATTATATATATATATATATATATATATATATATATATATATATATATATATATATATATATATATATATAAAAGTTTGTGAGGGTACCACCTCTGGTGCCAATGTGGGAACCAATAGCCTCGGAGAAGAAAATAAAACGTATTCAGAGGAGACCTTGTGGTTTCTCACTGAACACTAATATTTTCTTCTCCTACCACCCCCATTCTTTTGTATGTACACATATATATTTGCTTTATTTGAACTGTGTTACAAAAAAGGAGTTACATATAGGTTACAAAGATGGTTATATATATATATATATATATATATATATATTATATATATAAATATATATATATATATATATATAATATATATATATATATATATATATATATATATATATATGCAAACAAGCCTGAATGGTCCCCAGGACTATATACAACTGGTATGTACTTCTGGGGTGTGAGTTTTCAGTTATATATATATATATATATATATATATATATATATATATATATATATATATATATATATATTATATATATATATATATATATATATATATATATATATTATATATATATATATATATATATATATATATATATATATATATATGTACACACAATGTTCTCAAGGAGGCTGTATATAATGTTGTCAAGGTGCTGTATTCAATGTTCTCTTTGTGCTGTATAGAATGTTCTCAGGAACTGTATACAATGTTCTGAAGGTACTGTGTACAATATTCTCAAGGTGCTGTATACAATGTTCTCAAGGTGCTGTTTACAATGTTCTCAAGGTGCTGTTTACAATGTTCTCAAGGTGCTGTATACAATGTTCTCAATGTGCTGTATACAATGTTCTCAAGGTGCTGTATACAATGTTCTCAAGGTGCTATATACAATGTTCTCAAGGTGTTGTATTCAATATTCTCAAGGTGCAGTATACAATGTTCTCAAGGTACTGTATGCAATGTTCTTAAGGTGGTGTATATAACGTTCTCAAGGTGCTGTGTTCAATGTTCTCAATATGTTGTATAGAATGTTCTCAAGGTGTTATACAGAATTCTCTCATGGTGCTGTTTTCAATGTTCTCAAGAACTGAATATCATACTGAAGATTTGGGTATACCCATATTTCCCAGAACTTCATTCCCCATCCCCTCAGCCCCAGACCCGTGAACGCATCAATCCAATCCAAGACCATAAGACTCGTTAGATTGGTGAATTGATGGGGTACACACGTCGATCACAGTTGAGTTTCGCAGGAGTCGGCAGGGCTGGGCACAGTCGGCCGGTCTAGGGGGAGATTTCCGGGTGTTACTATGGGATTGGTTTCCTTATCCCAGTTCCCAGAAGTTGGTAGTCTGGTGAAATTTCCTTCTTCAATGTTCTGAAGAAGGAAATACCATAACCTATAGTTGCAGAGGTGGTCTAGGCGTCCTGCTTCCATGCCCTTGTACTCCCAGTAGTTGTTGTGGATAATGGAGTTATGCTGTCTGTCTTCCTTGGAAAGTACGCGGCCACATATCGAGGGAATTACGACGGGATTGGGTTTGCTAAAAGAGGTATGGTGGTGGAGGAAGCGGTGTCCGTCATTTTCTGGATTCCCTCATTCCAGACGAGACAGTCAGGCGAGATCGCCGAATGTGGGCCATTGCAGAGCAGGCAGTGTCTGTGGGAGGATGTGCAGTTTATGTAATGGTGCTCCTAGGCGCAGAGGCTGCATCTCTGCGCTCGCTCGATGCACTTGCTGGTGTAGTGGGAGTACTAGAAGCACTTGAAGCACTGCCGGAGTTCCGTGAAGTATTCCTTGATCACTTGGGTGGGTGGTATGTGATTCCTGCGCTCCTTTGTCCGTGGTGAAGGTCACCTTCAGTGTTGCTCTGCGGTTGACAATGGTATTGGATATGGTCTTGACTGCTACCGATGTCTGCATCGGGTTATGGTTGTTAATGATGGTGAGGATGTTGTCGTCGTCGCGGTCGGTGATCCTTATGCTGCAATTCCTGGCGAACACGGTCCTGTCCGCCAGGTAGCGTCGTGGTGGTGCGAGGGTGATGCCAGCGTCTTGCAGGGCCGTCGTGGCGGTGGTGGTGAGTATCTTCTCAAGGTCCAAACCCTTGAAGAAGAGCAGGTGAACACCCTCTCTTGTCTCCAGGATGTCAGCCGGTGAGACGGCAGAGGAGGAGATTTGTGCTAAAATCTCGGCGGTGGAGAGAACGAGGTTCTCAGGGAGGTGAACCTTGACCCTTGTAAGATGGTGTAGGTGGGTCCTGGACCATAGGAGCTTAGGTCGGCAGCAAAGATGGATATTTGGAGTGAATGTGATGGAGAAACAAGAGTCCATCTTATTGATGAAGATTAAACCACCCATGAATCAGGCATGAATCAGTGGTAGATTTTTTTCAGTTTATTTTTCAGTTTTCAGTTTTCAGAATCAGTTTAACAGTAGGGTAAAACTAACCTGTCTCACGACGGTCTAAGCCCAGCTCACGTTCCCTATTGGTGGGTGAACAATCCAACGCATGGTGAATTCTGCTTCACAATGATAGGAAGAGCCGACATCGAAGGATCAAAAAGCGACGTCGCTATGAACGCTTGGCCACCACAAGCCAGTTATCCCTGTGGTAACTTTTCTGACACCTCTTGCTTAAAACTCCTAAAGTCAAAAGGATCGATAGGCCTTGAAAGTCAAAAGGATCGATAGGGGGGGGGGCTGAATTTATACCTTGTGCTGCGGTCGAAGTGAACCCCTTCTGGTATGCATATATAACTTCGCTTACATTAATAAAATACATACCAATTTCATCAAGATAAATCTTCTACTATTAAGTTCATCCATTTACATTTATTTGAAATTTTTTTGAAGAAAAATAATTCAATAAAACTATTATAATTCTATAGAGCGCTTTCCATTTTGAAAGTCAACCATTATCAACCAATTGATATCAACCATTTTTATCAAGGTCCAAATACGAGGCGGTGGATTCTGACTCATCATTGGTCGACTACACTTATTTTGGTATAAAATCTATATAAGAGTGACAATGTTTATCTGTACATTAGAATACTCTAACCATTGTTCTGTAATATGTTTTCCCATAACACTGTACCTCTATCCAATTAAATTTTTTTTACCAGTGTAATGTTCGCATATCATTTACTCTCAAAAGGTAAACGTTTGTGTTTTGGTGTTCAACAGGAAGTAAGGACGGTGGTGCCAAACTATTACAATGAGAATGATGCAGTTGTGTTCATCTATCGTGTTGTGAGCGAATAGGTCCCTGCCAGCAGCTGCTACGTCTACTCTCACCATCACCCAAGATGTGACAAGGTGATGGTGAGAGTAGGTGAGATGGTGAGGTGATGGTGACGTCACAGCCAGCAGCTGCGACGTCTACTCTCACCATCACCCAAGATATGCTCACCTCAACCATCAATTTCTCCTTCAAATAACAAAGAAAACAATAAAACTATAGTTTCCGTTTACACCTAAGCAAACTGTTATATATTGATTTAGCTTACGCTGGAAGCAGTCCAACGAGCATACCTCTGATATATTATTCGGCAGACTTCCTAAATCAAAACTTTGTTAAGTTAAATTAAAACCCCATTGTTTCACATTCTAGTTTACCTTTATATTATTTACACTATAAATATCACCTTTGTAGTTCATCAACCACTTGAATACTTCACTGATGTCACTCCTTGATCTTCTTACTTACAAATGTAAATGGTTTCTGTTTTCCTTATTTATGTGGGAAATTTGTTCTGCTCGGGATTATCTTATTATAACATGATCCTTATTTTTATTATCATAAGGAATATTATATTATTAGTTGAAAGAATGTTGATGAAAGTTGATAATATTATAAGTTGAAAGAAAAAGTAACTTTTTGTTCAACTCCTTTAATTGAAATTT
>WNGS01082163.1:0-12500 GCA_020271785.1 Procambarus virginalis
CATCCATGACCAACAGTGAATCAGGACCAGGTGATAGCCATCGTCTTTGGTACGAAACTACCCCAGAAGTTTTACGCGATACTAGACGGATGTGACCCACCGTCCCTGTTGCCTGGCCCTCGCGTTTGGCTGGTTTCCAACAGCTTGTAGTAGAAGCATCTAGCAGGCTGCACATTGTGACAGCTGCGAGAGCAAGTTGCAGACAGAACAAAAGAATACTTCCAAAGAAGACTAGGGCTGGCTTAATTGCAACGGGTTTCACACTCCACACTAATTAATCGGTGATTTCACCGAAATTTAGCTGACCTGGAGCTTACCGGGAGACGTCCTGGGAGTTCCTACTTCCCCAAGCACAGCCTGGGGCTGGGCTTGAATTGTGATAACTAGGTCCAACAGGGTGCTGCTTTGAGTGGCCCGCAAGCCCACATACTTACTACAGTCTGGTTGGTCCTGCATTTCTTGCAAGAACTTTTCTAATTTGTTCATGAAGAAATCCACCTTTTTTACGGCAGACATATCAAGTGCTTGCTGGGAGAGTACTTGCACGCATCTGGTGAAACCCCTGATGTTCCAAACAGCGGCCTCTCTGCCTTGTGCCCCTTTGGCACCTCCTACTCCTCACTGTGTTCTATGTACTACCCTTCCTTCCGTAGCCTTTCATCGTCCAGTCAACGATTTGTTATTCTACTGCTGCAAATTTTGTGACTTGGGGCTCTCCCAGTAATCTCCATGTACTATAATGATTATACCTCTCATGTCCCATCCTTTCCAGACGTACGATCTTGAGCTGTTACTTCTGACACGGTTCACAGATGGTTTAGGTGGTGAAATCGTGTCCTATGATGCATGCCCGACATCGTCCTACTACAAGCAGCTACTCTGCACTGCTAATATACCAAAACCCACGGTTTTAAATTCCACAGACCCTACCTTGGTAGCACTCACAAGGGGGCCGTACAGCTCATGCAGAGCTTGCAGAGAAATGTGGGGTTGTGGACAACGACAGCGCGTGGTCCCCATAGTGAAGCTCCTGGCTCATGGGCCGTGAGACGATCCCCAGCAGGAAGTGGCTCAACTCCCCTACCACATATACGTAGGTCATCACTCCCAGGGATAAATACCAGAGGACCTTCCTGGACCCCTCCTTCACCATCTGTTGGGAGAAATATAATTTCTTAGCAAGCAAGGCTATGCACATAAAAATGTGCCACCCACACATACAATCAAAGCTGTTGCTCCGACCACAGGACACACACACACACCACAAACATACACACACACACGGGACCACACAGTCCCACACACACCACCACACACACACGTGCACATTGTGCTTATGTTTTACATTTGTTCTGCCGATACCTTTTATCAAAATTTGCCTTTCCTAGCCATCTCTCACTCACATTGCCGTGTAGTGTTTCTTCTGCATCTTATGTATCGCTGGTCATGATAGGGGGGTTTGGCCTCCCTTCGATATGGAAGTCTCACATGGTTTTACCCTTGGTTCAGCTGAGAGAACTGATCGCACCTGTAGCTCAGCTCAGAGATATTACAGGAAAGAGATGCTTGGGTTGATTGCATCTATCTGTACCTAAAATAGGCTTTCGACACAGTTCCAAATAAGAGGTTGTGCTGGAAAATGGAAAATATTGGACGTGCAGTGACCAGGTACGCTTGCTAACATGATGACACTTTCGTGTACCTGCTAGAATTCAACTGACGGGCTGGATGATCCGACAGGCATGTAGTCGGACTGTGCGAAATGTCACAAGTGGCAGGAAGTAGATCCCACAGGGCGTCAGTTCTTGCACACTAGTGATAGTGTTTATTTGCTTCACATAAATGGTATTACACAGTTGGTATGACAGGTAATTATATGAACATGTTTGCGGCTGCACTAGCTAGATAATAGGACACGGATAAGAAATTTAGATGATTTGCATGCCCTTCAAGAAGACTCGTGGTACCGCAGAGAAAGTTATTTAGGCCGAACACACTTGGCAATACTGGAAGTTATGTGCATAAATGCACATGGTATATGGGAAGATGTGGAATTGCTGTGAACAGAGACCCCACACACACCTATAAATTATGTGAGAAATTCTTTAAAGAATTCTGATAACAAAAAGAGATCTAGGGGTTGGTTCTAGATAGTGAAAAACTGTCACCTGGAGGGACCTCACATCACAGAGCATGTGCGTGGCGGCAAGCCTATGCTACACTTTCTAAACCTAGAACTTGCTATTTAGAATAGTCCAGGAATGGGAGAAATACCTACAAGAAACCTTGTCTCACGAGCTTTTAGTAGGAGACCAAGCTGGAATATGCAGCGTCTGTATGGTGCCCTTATACTTAAAAGATCAGCCTCACAACTGGAAAAGGGACAGCCGTGACACAGAGCATGCCCATCAGGTGGCCTCCCAGCAAATGGCAAGGACAAGAGCGATGATGGACGAGGGTTAGAGGCATGTCAATATGCCAGACAAACTATGAAGATAGAAGCAAAAAGACCGGGCCGATATGATCACTACGGACTGAAATGTAGTACAATCGGAATTGATAACAATATGACAGGGAAGATTTCCTGAGACCTGTGAACTTCAAGAACAAGAGGTACATAGATTTAAAACTAGCTAAAACATCAGAGCGCCGGAGTAAACAGTAAGAAAATCACACTTCAGCAAACAGAGTGGTAGACGGTTGGAACAGTTAGAGTGAGAAGGTGGTAGGAGGCCAAACCGTCAGTAGTTTCAAAGCCGTTATATGACAAAGAGTGCTGGGAAGAGGGATCACCTACAGCGCTAGCTCTCATCCTGTAACTACCCTTGGTAATAACACACACAACCTGTTGAGGATGAGATGTATCAGTTGTACATTAGGTAATTAGCCAAAAATTTACAAAAGAAAACGACTAACAGGTTATTCAACAGAAGTGCGAGAGGGCCAGAGACCAAAAGACACAAAATGGAAATCAATACAGGAAGAGGCCAAACCCTACAAACATACCCACGATACAAAGATGCCTAGAGCAAACACACTACACGGCAGTGAGGAGGAGAGGCAGTAAAGAATTTTGAAACAAGGGATTGCAGACAAATGTAAACCAGAAACAGGCTATTCTATAAATCTCATAAACAACAAATTGCAAGTAAAGGATAATAGTGCAGAGGTTGAATAAATGGGAAATAGATTCACGGAAAAATGAAAAGGAAATTGTGTGAAACATTAAACGAAAAGTTTAATTGTTCCAAACGTGATGTTTCGTACGCAAAATGAATATCTTCAGGGAACCAGATATCAATAAGAATTCCAGAGAAAGACTAGAGCACATAGAGGTGTCTAGACGACGAAGGGCGAAAAAAATGGCTCAAAGAGGTGTAAATAAGAGACACACAAAGCAGTTGATCCAGATGGAGTTTCACCCATGGGGTTCCTGAGAGAAGTGTGCACCTGAGCTCAGCATCCTCTCTCAACTGATTTTTCAGGCATCCCTGTTTACAGGAGTGTAGCTGACTTGTGTGGCGTAAAAAGGCTAACAAGTTCCAATCTACAACAGAGTGGAAGCAGGGAAGACCCCCTTACATTAAGCATGCCGGTACTCATTGACAAGTTTAATTGTCAAAATATTGGAACAAATATATTAAAAACTAAAAATTGAGGTAGCACACCCTGGAGAGAAATGATATGTATTGCTGAGACAGGACAGAGGTCTGGTATCGCATGCTGGTCATTCCTTGTGTAATGAACTTGCTCAGTCTTTATGATCGAGCAACAGAGAATATCAGGAAAGAGGATGGGTGTGGGACTGCGCATCTATCGGACCGTAAAAAGGCGCTTTCGACCGACAGTTCACGATAAGAGGTTGTTCTGGAAACTGGAAAATATTGGCAGGGTGACAGGTCAGTCGCTTCTAACATGGATGAAAACTTCTGTCTGATAGAAAAAATGAGGGCTGCTGTTGATCAGAGGCACTGTATCGGACTGGAGAAATATCACTAGCAGAGTCCCTCAAGGTTCAGTTCTTGCAACAGCGATGTTTATTGTCTAGACATAAATGATATAAATCTACCACTTGGTATATCAGGAATAATATCGAACATGTTTGCTTGACTGATGCTAGATAATAGGAAGGATAAGAATATTTAGATGATATTCATGCCCTTCACGAAGACCTGGATAAAATAAGGTATTATGGAAGCAGCACTTGAGCAAATTGGAATATAATGTTAATAAATTGGTCATGTTATGGTAATTGTGGACTAGGAGAACATAGAACCCACATCAACCTATATATTATGTGAGAACTCTTTAAATAATTCTGATAAACAAAGAGATCGAGGGGTGGTTCTAAATAGAACACTATCACCTGAAGACCACATAAAAGAACGTTGAGCGAGGAGCCTATGCGATTGCGGTTTTTCTAACTTCTAGAATTGCTTTTAGATATACTCATGGAATGGGGATATACTAAAGAAATTGTTCATGATCTTTGTTAGGCCAAAGCTAGAATATCCAGCAGTTGTATGGTGCCCTATATCTTAAGAAGCACACCAACAAACTGGAAAGGTGCAAAGACATGCTACTAAGTGGCTCCCAGTAAGCTGAAGGGTAAGAGCTACGAGGAAAGGTTAGAAGGATTAAATATGCCAAAACTAGAAGACATGAAGAAAAAGAGGTGATATGATCACTACATAACAAAATAGTAAACAAGAATTGATAAACTCGACAGGAAAGATTTCCTGAGACCTGGATTTCCTGAGACTTCAAGAACAAGAGGTCAAGATATAAACTAGCTAAACAAAAATGCCGAAGAGCAATATAAGAAAACTATTTCACAGTTGTCGCACCTAGGAGTAAGTGGTAGACGAGCTGATGGAACAAGTGGGGGCGAAGGCTGGTGGAGGCCAACGACCGTGCAGTAGTTTCAGAAGCTGTTATATGACACAAGAGTGCTGGAAGCAGTGGACACCCACGAGCGTAGCCTCTATCCCTGTAAACTTACACTTAGGCTAATTACACCTTAGGTCGATTACACCACAACACACCCGTACACACACACTGGATTGTGTGGCATGGTAGATACATGGATGGGGATAGACTAAAGAAATTGTATCGCATTACTTTTGGTTAGGCCAAACGCTAGAATATAGCAGCTGTTGTTTGGTGGTCCCCATATCCTTAGAAGCCACCATCAACAAACTGGAAAAAGGTGCAAAAGACATGCTACTAAGTGGCTCCCAAGAACTGAAGGGTAAGAGCTACGAGGAAAGGTTAGAAAGCATAAATATGCCAAACTAGAATACAGAAGAAAAGAGGCGGTATGATCACTACATACAAATAGTAACAGGAATTGATAAAAGCGCAGAAAGATTTCCTGAGACCTGGAGCTTCAAGACAAGAGGTCATAGATATAAATTGTCTAAAACTACCGAGGCCGATATAATATACGAGAATATCACTTTTGGCAACAGAGTGGTAGACGGTGGAATCAAGTTGGGTTGGAGTAAGAGGTGGGAGGCCAAGAACCAGTACATGTAGTTTTCAAAGCGTTATATGACAAAAGAGTGCTGGAAGACGGCGACACCAACGAGCGTAGGCTCTCATCTTGTACTACACTTAGGTTAATTTATCACTTAGGTAATTACACACCACACACAAGACCACACACATCATCACACACACACACACACACACACACAGTATAGGTTTTTCATCCGAAGATCCTGTGTAACGAACTTGTTCAGTTTTTATGATCCTTTTGAGCCCAGAGATTTTAGCAAGAATGTTTAGAGATGGTTGGGTTTGACATCTATCTGGGAACCTAAAAAACTTTGCTAGAGTCCCACATAAAGTGTTGTTCTGGAAACTGGAACGAGTATTGGAGGAGTTTGACCCCAGGTGAAGCTACTACTCATGGCATGATAAAATTTAATAACTGACAGATAAAATGAGGTGCCAATACTCAATTTGAGGCAAAGGATCGGATTGGAAGCGGCTTAGATTTGTTTTGAGTTTGAGTACTCATCAGGGTTCGTCTGTCTGCACCGGTTAATGGTTCATGTTGTCTACATGACTATTAATCACAAGGCATAAACAGATACTTTCTCTTTTAGTGAATCCAAGTTGTGTTGGCTGATGAGTTCAAGATAATAGGAGCAGATAAGGAAACGCAGATGATGCTTCACTGCCTTCCAAGCAAGACCTGGACAAAATAGATATTGGACGCAACATTGCGCAAATGGTGTAAATGTGAACTAATCCCATGTTATTGGAATGAGGAATTGGATGATACATCAAGTACCCACACAACCTATAAATTATTGTGACGAAATCTTTAAAGAATTCTGATAAAGATATTATAGTGATTAGGGTGGTTGTTAGATAGAAAACTGGTCACACGAGGACCACATTAGAGAACTTGTGCGAGGAGCCTATCTACACTTTCTAACTTCAGAATTGCTTTTAATTACATGGAGTGGAGAAATAAATCAAAAAATTGTTACGACTGTTTATTAGACGGAAAGCTGGAATATTCGAGCGGTTGTATGGTTTAGCCATATTGCTGAAGAAGCACTATTCAATAAGGAACCGAAAAGGTTTGAACGACAATGCCACTGAAGTGGCTCCGCATGAACTGAAGGACAAGATCTACGAGGAGATGAGTTAAGAGGACATTTTATCTACCACACATGCAAAAACTAGAAGATAGAAGAATAAAAGAGTGCTACTGATCACTTACATTTATATCAAATAGTAACAGGATCTATTAATAATTTATTGATAGGAGAAGAATTCCGGACCCGAAACTTCAAGAAATTTCTCGATGGTCAGATTTAAACTGAATGATCAACAAAGCTGTGCTTTTACGATAATCATTTCATACGAAAATTCATTTTCTTGATGTAACACAGAGTGGTAGATCGTTGGAACAGAGTTAAGATGAGAAGGTGGTTCGTGGGCCATATGAGCGCCGTCATTATTTGTCAGGTCTCTTAAAACGCGTTATTATGATGAAGGAAGTGCTGTGGAGAGGACGGGACACTACGAGCGTAGACTCACTCATCTTCGTGTGAACGTACACTTAGGTAATTACACACACCACACACACAGACCTGGGAGATTGATATCACGCCAGACCTGTCCCCTGAAGCTCATATCAAGAGATAACATCAGCGCATATGGCAGGTTGGCTAACATAAGAATGGCGGCCTTTAGAAACTTGTGTAAGGAAATCTTTCAGAAACATTTATACCACATATGTCAGACCAATCCTGGAGTATGCGGCTCCAGCATGGAGTCCATATAGTCAAGCATAAAGACTAAACTGGAAAAGGTTCAAAGGTTTGCCACCAGACTAGTACCCGAGCTGAGAGGTATGAGCTACGAGGAGAGACTACGGAAATTAAAACCTCACTTCGTTGGAAGACAGAAGAGTTAGGGGGGACATGATCATCACATTCAAGATTCTCAAGGGAATCGACAGGGTAGATAAAGACAGGTTATTAACACAAGGGGCACACGCATAGGGGACACAGGTGGAAACTGAGTGCCCAAATGAGCCACAGAGATATTAGAAAGAAATTTTTTAGTGTCAGAGTGGTTGACAAATGGAATGCATTAGGAAGTGATGTGGTGGAGGCTGATCCATACACAGTTTCAAGTGTAGATATGATAGAGCCCAATAGGCTCAGGAACCTGTACACCTGTTGATTGACGGTTGAGAGGCGGGACCAAAGAGCCAGAGCTCAACCCCCGCAAGCAAAACTAGGTGAGTACATACCACACAAAATCGATAGGAAGATTTCTTGAGACTGGAACTTCAAGAAAAGAGGTATAGATTTAAACTAGTCTAAACACAGATGCCGAAGAAACATAAGAAAATAACGTTTGCAAACAGAGTGGTAGACGGTTGGAACAGTTAGGTGAAAAGGTGGGAGGCCAAAACCGTCAGTAGTTTCAAAGCGGTTATATGACAAAGAGTGTTGGAAGACGGGAAACAACCATGAGCGTAAGCTCTCATCTTAACTACCCTTAGGAATTACACACATACACACACACACTTGTTGCTAGGCAAGGAAGTGGAAGTGAATGAGATGTATGTCAAGTTTTGTGAAATATATGATAAAGGCACAAAAAATTTATACCAAAACAGAGAAGCAGAACTAGGAAACAGGATTGGTTCAACAGAAATTGCGAGAGGGCCAGAGACCAAAAGACACAAAAATGGAATCAATACAGGAAGAGGCCCAACCCCCAAACATACCAGCGATACAAAGATGCGAGAAACAACTACACGGCAGTGAGGAGAGAGGCAGAAAGAAATTTTGAAAAGGGATTGCAGACAAATGTAAAACAGAACCAGGTCTATTCTATAAATTCATAAACAACAAATTGCAGGTAAAGGATATATTCAGAGGTTGAAAATGGGAAATAGATTCACGGAAAATGAAAAGGAAATGTGTGAAACATTAAACGAAAAGTTCCAAAGTGTGTTTGTACAAAATGAAATCTTCAGGGAACCAGATACAATAAGAATTCCAGAGAACAACATAGAGCACATAGAGGTGTCTAGAGACGAAGTGGAAAAAATGCTCAAGGAGCTAAATAAGAACAAAGCAGTTGGTCCAGATGGAGTTTCACCATGGGTTCTGAGAGAATGTGCACCTGAGCTCAGCATTCCTCTTCAACTGATTTTTCAGGCATCCCTGTTTACAGGAGTTGTAGCTGATGTGTGGAAAAAGGCTAACATAGTTCCAATCTACAAAAGTGGAAGCAGGGAAGACCCCTTAATTATAGACCGGATCATTGACAAGTGTAATAGTCAAAATATTGGAAAAATAATTAAAACTAAATGGGTAGAACACCTGGAGAGAAATGATATAATATCAGACAGACAGTATGGTTTTCGATCTGGAAGATCCTGTGTATCGAATTTACTCAGTTTCTATGATCGAGCAACAGAGATATTACAGGAAAGAGATGGTTGGGTTGACTGCATCTATCTGGACCTAAAAAAGGCTTTCGACAGAGTTCCACATAAGAGGTTGTTCTGGAAACTGGAAAATATTGGAGGGGTGACAGGTAAGCTTCTAACATGGATGAAAATTTTCTGACTGATAGAAAAATGAGGGCAGTGATCAGAGGCAGAATGTATGGAGAAGAGAAATGTCACAAGGGAGTACCACAGGGTTCAGTTCTTGCACCAGTGATGTTATTGTCTACATAAATGATCTACCAGTTGGTATACAGAATTATATGAACATGTTTGCTGATGATGCTAAGATAATAGGAAGATAAGAAATTAGATGATTGTCATGCCCTTCAAGATGACCTGGACAAAATAAGTACATGGAGCGCCACTTGGCAAATGGAATTTAATGTTAAAAATGCCATGTTATGGAATGTGGAATAGGAGAACATAGACCCCACACAACTATATATTATGTGAGAAATCTTTAAAGAATTCTGATAAAGAAAGAGATCTAGGGGTGGTTCTAGATAGAAAACTATCACCTGAGGACCACATAAAGAATATTGTGCGAGGAGCCTATGCCACGCTTTCTAACTTCAGAATTGCTTTTAAATACATGGATGGCGATATACTAAAGAAATTGTTCACGACTTTTGTTAGGCAAGCTAGAATATGCAGCAGTTGTGTGGTGCCCATATTAACCCTCAAACCGCTAGGGGCCCAAATGGAATTCACACCCACAGGCGCAACAAAAAAAAAATCCAAAAAATTCTTTCGTCTTATAGAATTGTTTATTTTTGTTCCCTGATCACGGAAAAAATAACAAAAAAAATCGTAGGTAGCATATTTTAGCCGCAGTAGGGTAGGGAAGTGTGGCAAAAAAGGGGCGTTGGCAGAGCCTTCGCCAGACGAGGTCTACTCCGCCCGAGCTGTCAGACGGCAGTTGCCACAAAATATTATTTCCTAATTATTTCAATGTCTCTGATTGATTTTTCTTAGTTTTTTTGCAGTAATATTATTCCATACAGTGAATTGTGGTATATTTATATATAAATGTGTGAACCATCGCTGTACTCAAAATTATGGTGTGCATATAAGTGATTCAATTATTATGTTCATAAACAATAAACAAATAGTTTTGCTGTTGTTACACTATATACACAGTTATATATAAGTATCTGCATGTTTTGTTCACCATAACGAACTACTAAAGTTGGTCTTGTGAGTCAAAAAGCAACGAGGAGTGGCCGCAACACACCAGCGAGCCACTCACTGCCACGCCCTCCCTCAACACCACCTCACTCACCCTCATTTACCTCCCACAATACTGTTTTTGCATTTATTCACTATACACAGACGTTATATATACGTATTTACATGTTTTGTTCACCATAACTGTACATCTAAGCTTGTATGGTGAGTAAACGCACAAAGACGTAGCTACTCCACAGTCAGCTGATCGGCGGCCACCCTCAAGGCCAGACGCACTAATATTTCTCCTCCAACAATATTGGTGTGTGTGTTATTATGCTATATACACACATTATATATAAGTATCTACCTGTTTTATTCACCATACTTGTACAAATAAGCTGGTATGGTGCCCAAAGACCCTTTGTGGTCACCAGTAAACAACACGATAATTCGCTGCAGACGACGCTCCTCTCACCAAAATGGCGGCTCCAACCTACTCCTCTCGCTGTTATCTCACACTATACACACGTTATATGTAAGTATCTACATTTGTGTTCACCATAGCGAACCACTAAGCTGGTATGGTGAGTGCAGTCAATAAATGGTGGCCACACACAGTCAGAAGACATGCCACAATCCTCCCTCCACAAACCGTACTCCTCCCTCCATCGAGCACAGCGCAAATATCTCCACAATCAAGCTGTTATCAGAATCCTGGTCAGTTTTATCAAATTCAGGGGGCTTCAGTAATACTATCACTGCTAAATAATAGCATTATCACTTATATTTTGGCATTGTAGGCGATGCTGTGGTCACAAGCTGAACACGGCGGTCCGTAGAATTACCCAAATCTACCCAAATCTACCCAAATGTACCCAAATCCTCCTAGCATTACGTAAGTAATGAAGAAATATGATATATTTACTTACTGTAATGTTGGTGCTGCACGTAGAACATGATCAAACCTATTTTTACGCTGAAATAATGTAATTTCATATCGAAATTAGAAGTAAATATGTGAGAGGTGACGCCATAGGAAGTCGACGGTCCAAGCGACAAAATTGTGGAGCGACTTATCCAAGATATATGGTCGCCTGGAGAGTGTTTGCTACCATATCAGCCTCCTGTACACAATGATCCAGTGGTCGCACTTCTTTGTTCAAATTGTCGCAAATTTAAATATTTATATTAACAAGTAGAAAGGATATTTGTAATAATATCTTTCATAAATAGCCACAAAACATTTAATATTTATTTAAAAAAATGTGTATGGAAGTTAAATCAACTCTACAGGACAATAATTTTGTTATATAGATACTTACGTTATTCGTTTGTATGCGTTCGCTACTTAAACTATCCATGTCCTTTTCGTTCATTGGACACCGAATCCTACACGCTCTCAGATATATTGCTTAATTAATAGAGATTCACAAATAAAACGTATATTTGTATATGTTATCAGAAAGGCAGAGATAAAATAGTTTTTTGTGAATCCATCATAGAGATTATATCTTATTAGAGAGGAAAAATATCCATATTTTAAAGAAGGTTTCTTGGCCGACGCTCTCCCTATCGATGGGAACTATGATCTTTCGAAGATCAATGTTAATCTAATGTAGACATTGTAATAAACGAAGTTTTCTGTCATAATAAAGATAGGCATGTAAGCTGCATGTTAATACTTTAGCCTAAATATAACTGAAGTGAAAGTGAAGATATATGCCTTTTTATAGTTACGTGATGGCTACCTCCGGGAGTGTGAAGGCCTGCAAACAGGCCAATCAATTGTGTAATTCATTTGCATATATGCAAAGTAACATTAAAGGTTTATATGTCGCCATAATCACAGATGTAGTCGATACTGTGACTACATTTCAAGGAAAATATATCTTAAATGAAAGCCAAGATATGGTTAAATAAATAGCAAATACCACACCATCGCCGGTGTCCGGACACATGAAAACTTCCAATGCATCAGTGTTCTGCCAGGCGGGCAATACAGGCTTCGCAATTCCGAAAAATTATGTAATTCAGAGAGATACGTTGATAAACGTAAATGTTTTATATTTTAAATACAGATATAAACTTTGTTTTCAAACGTTAATTGTAGCAATATCTCAAGTATAAGAACCAAGATACATTTTGGATTTAACAATTTCCTGTAAAGTTGCAGTGCTACCTTAATTGTATATAATCATCATCATATACAGACAGAAATTAACTTATAAAATGTGGAGGTAAAGATAGACGTATGTTAATTATGACGCAGGATCGCTCCTATAAGAACTTAATTATAAACCATAATATTATAATGTATAATAATTGTGTTGGGTGA
>WNGS01082163.1:17500-19642 GCA_020271785.1 Procambarus virginalis
TGTATACTTTACTCTCTACCTGAGGCAAAGTGAAATTGACACCAGTAATTCCATCTATCATCATACTATCATGCAAGAGGAGCCACACATCTATGGATCATCCAATAAAATCAGCAGACTTCTAGATGTTACTGCTGCTCGGCTTAGACTCGGTTACAAGTATCTTTGGGAATTCTCATTATCTGCCGATGTAGACCTGACCAAATGTAAACTGTGTCAACAAAATTATTCGCACACCCTCCGTCACTATGTGATGGAGTGCGAAAAGATACGTGAATTTAGAGACAATTCTATAACCAATGTTCCAGCGATGTGTAAATATTTCATTCAAAATGATCTGCTACCAGAAATTTTAGCCAAATATCCCCAGTTTGCTAACTGTAGGTAGTAACTGAGTGATTGTAACCTATCCACCGCTGCCCACTGGATGGGAGGCGGTGTGCAGGACAAAATATAAATTTTGACACTAGCTCTCCACATATGTCAGTTGCTTAATTTAGAACCTGTACTTGAGGTCGATCTCGAACCCATTGTTGATGTGACGACTTATATTGAATTTTGTAACTAGCTCATCAAGATTGTAACTTGCTTAGCTAAATGAATTGTGGGGTTCAGTCCCTGAGCCCATTATGTGCCTCTGTAACCCTTTCCACTACCGCCCACAAGATGGGTATGGGGTGCATAATAAATGAACTAAACTAAACTTACTCTCTACATCTTACTTCTGCACCTGCTGGCAAGTGGTGCGGTGCGATGTGCAGGTGGTGTTCATTACTAGGTGAGCTGGCAGGTGGTGTTCACTGCTAGATGACCTGCTGTTCACCTAGCAGTAATTAGGTACCTGGGAGCTAGTTAATTGTTGTGGGGATGTATATCCAGAGGCACTGTATACAATATTCACAATAGAACAATGTATAATCATTTCATGGTATACAACACATTGAGAAGGAATGAAGGTCAGATCCGAAATTTTATTTTTAATACACTTACACTTTTATTGAGTCTTTCCTTCACCTTCATTCAAGCACAAGGGTATTACAGTAAATTTCTCGTTATTATTTTATAAGTATTATTAGTTTTTTATTTGTTACTATTATTTGTATTATTGTTAACAGGAGGAGTGAGAGGGGGGGGGGGTAATGTCCACATTCCAAATTCCCATTCCCAGGGCTGGGTGTGCGGGGTGTGCGGGGGGTGGGGGGTGCGAGGGTGTACAATAAACCAAGCACCTCCGGCGGCAGCTTGTCGAAGGCGGAAGTGGAGCCTTGCCCGTTTGTCACGATAATTAGTGATGGCTCTTATTTTGATTATGGGTCCGTAATCCACCTAAGCCTATATTCTTAGTTTATATTACAATGCTGGTAAAATACACTTCTTGATGATGAGTATGGAGTACAAATGATGAGTATAGGGTACAAAGAATGAGTATAGGGTACACAATGAACTACTACTCACATGATGGGTATGGGTTGTACAAGAAACTATCGCGCAGAGGATGAGTATGGAGAGCAAAGTAAACAAAGATTCACACGATTAGAAAGGGTTGCACAATGTCCTATATGACTCACAGGATGAGTATGAGGTACACAATAAACTACAGGTCACAGGATAAATATGGGTTGCACAATAAATTACAGGTCACAGGATGGGTATGGGTATGCGCAGTCGTCGACCAGGTCTCCTGGTTGCCGGACTGATCAACCAGGCTGTTGGACGCGGCTGCTCGCAGCCTGACGTATGAGTCACAGCCTGGTTGATCAGGTATCCTTTGGAGGTGTTTATCCAGTTCTCTCTTGAACACTGAGGGGTTTGCCAGTTATGCCCCTTATGTGTAGCGGAAGCGTGTTGAACAGTCTCGGGCATATGATGTTGATAGAGTTCTCTCTCAGAGTACCTGTTGCACCTTTGCTTTTCAACGGGGGTATTCTGCACATCCTGCCATGCTTCTGGTCTCATGTGATGTTATTTCTGTGTGCAGGTTTGGGACCAGCCCCTCTAATATTTCCACGTGTAATTTTTATGTACCTCTCCTGCCTGCGCTCAAGGGAGTACAGATTTAGGCTCTTAGTCGGTCCCAGTAGTTTAGATGTTTTACCGAGTGGATTCTAAGGCTCTATGCACGCTCTCCAGGTCAGCAATTCC
>WNGS01082170.1:6672-23281 GCA_020271785.1 Procambarus virginalis
TATCAAATCCCCCTCATTTTTTGGGGTCACACGTGAGGACACAATGCAACAGCCGAATGGTCCACAGACTAGATACAACTTGAAAAACTTCACACGTCCCCAGAAGTGATCTCGAAGCCCATACTCCCAGGAGCAACGCAACTGGTATTTGTACAGGAAGCCTTAAAACACTTGACCATCACGACGCGAGCAAAGGAAGTGATAACGCCGAGGCTATATGAACCACTTCCCCGCCGGCACTCGATGGTAAGCTTTGCGGCGATAGCATTTTATCAAATCACCTCATTGTTTTGGGGCAACACGTGAGGAACACAAATGAAACAAGCCGAAGTTCCCCAGGGACTAGTACAACTGGAAACTCACACCCCCATGACAGTGATTGAACCCATACTACCCAGGAGCAAACGCAACGGTTGTACAGGGACGCTTAAACCATTGACCATCCACGATCCCTGACATAAGGAGTGAGCCGAGGCTATATGAACCACTTCCCCGCCTGGCAACTCTGGATGGCAGATCTTTGGGATAGCATTTTATCAATCACCTCATTTTTGTGGGGAAACCGTGAGGACCACAAAATGAGAAACAAGGCTCTGAATGTGTCCCAGGACTAGATACACCTGAAAACTCACACCCACCAGAAATGAATCGATAACCATACTCGCAAGCGACAACGCAACTGGTATGTTACAGGGCCGCCTTAAAACAACTTTACCATCACGACCGGACATTAAGGAAGTGATAGCCGAGGCTATATGACCACTTCCCCGCCGGCACTCGGATGTAATCTTGGTAAAGCCATTTCTATCAAATCACAACCTCATTTTTGTGGCAACACACTGAGAACACAAATCAACAAGTCTGAAATGGTCCCCAGGACTAGATACAACTTGAAAACTCAACCCCAGAAGTGAATCAAACCCTAACTCACAGGAGCAAACGCAACTGGTGGTGTGATTTGATAAATGCTAGGCCCAGATTACCATCCGAGTGCCGGCCGGGGAAGTGGTTTCATATAGCCTCGGCTATCACTTCCTTATGTCCGGTCGTGATGGTCAAGGTGGTTAAGGCGTCCCTGTACATACCAGTTTGCGTTGCTCACCTAATTACCTAACCTAGATTTACACCCAGAAATCACAATTGCGTGATGCATCAAATTGAACAAATCCACAAGGATTAAGGGCTAGCAGCATCTGGGATGCTTTCGGACGCTAGGTTGCGGAAATCCTGGGGTGGTCATCGGCCCTTGTGGATTTGTTTGGTAACCTAACCTATCTTAACCTAAACCTAAACTAACACAACTCAATAATTTATGTTCTTAATATAATAAGTATAACAATACTTCAAACTAAACTAATCTGCAACAACTAATTGAAAATAAGGAAAATCACTCAGCCTATTAGGCAAATCGAGCCTTGCATCGGAGACAGAGATGTGCACAGTGCCAGCGGTGAGGTGATGTGGTCAAAATAGCTTCGGATTATCCACCTCATTATGTCCGGTCCGTGATGGGCAAAGTGGTTTTAAGGCGTCTTGTACAATACCAGTTGCGTTGCTCCTGGGAGGTATGGGTTTCGAGTCACTTCTGGGGGGTGTGATTTCTTCATTCGCATATAGTCCTGGGGATCATAAATGCTATGCCCAAGAGTACATCCAAGTGCCGTGGGGAGAGTGGGTAATATAGCCTCGGCTATCACTCCTTATTCCGGTCGTGATGGTCAAGTGGTTTAAGGCGTCCTTGTACATACCAGTTGCGTTGCTCCTGGGAGTATGGTTCGAGTCACTTCTGGGGTGTGAGTTTTCAGTTGTATCTAGTCCTGGGGACCATTCAGGCTTGTTTGCATTTGTGTTCCTCACGTGTTGCCCCAAAAAATGAGGTGATTTGATAAAATGCTATGCCCAAGATTACCATCCGAGTGCCGGCGGGGAAGTGGTTCATATAGCCTCGGCTATCACTTCCTTATGTCCGGTCGTGATGGTCAAGTGGTTTAAGGCGTCCCTGTACATACCAGTTGCGTTGCTCCTGGGAGTATGGGTTCGATTCACTTCTGGGGTGTGAGTTTTCAGTTGTATCTAGTCCTGGGGACCATTCAGGCTTGTTTGCATTTGTGTTCCTCACGTGTTGCCCCCCAAAAAAATGAGGTGATTTGATAAAATTCTATGCCCAAGATTACCATCCGAGTGCCGGCGGGGAAGTGGTTCATATAGCCTCGGCTATCACTTCCTTATGTCCGGTCTTGATGGTCAAGTGGTTAAGGCGTCCCTGTACATACCAGTTGCGTTGCTCCTGGGAGTATGGGTTCGATTCACTTCTGGGTGTGAGTTTTCAGATATATATATATATATATATATATATATATATATATATATATATATATATATATATATATATATATATATATATATATATATATTACAGTGCCCTCTCCTATCTCTTTCGTTTGCTTGCTTTAAGAGTCATATCAGCTCTCCCTACTGATTCTCTGAGGTACGGGGAGTCTGTGGATATATGTGGCGACCAGACCGGCCGCCAGATAAGGGAGAAATTTACATAATAAATTTGTAGGTAAAGGGGAAAGTGGCGACCAGATATAAATGAAAGAGTACCCCTACCTGCAGATCCGCCGTTTTGTAGAAAACGCTAGCCGTGTGCGGATTGGTTGGCGTGGGTCACGGGCGACGAATCAGAGCCCGCCGTGACGTCACCGAGTGCCCTGGGTGGTGCCAACGTCAGAGTTAACCTGACTGTGGAGGCGAGAGGACGCACCTCGGTCAGCTCTCAAGGATTTGAGGCTCTTCAAGCCTTTCTCAGTGGATTAGAGCTAGCAATCGCATCCCACCTTATATATTGGAGACCCCACGCTTCTGGGAAGCAAAAAGGAACAAAGTTCATTGAGCAAAGGAGTGCCAAGCTTGGAAAATATTCATAAGAACATAAGAACAAAGGCAACTGCAGAAGGCCTATTGGCCCATACGAGGCAGCTCCTATTTATAACCACCCAATCCCCCCAACGACTCGGGTATTCGGCGACGACTCTGGAAGTTGAGGGCCTGGAAGGTGTGGCGGGCAGGCCTAGCTGTGACCGGGTCACATCCACTGAGGGTTTTGGAGGGACGACACCGTTCATAGGACAAGGAGCAACGCCTTGTGGAAGGGACGAGTGTGTGAACATAGTGATTAGCTCAGTGCCCATTGGTGAACCGGGATTGGGATAGCTGAATCTCAGGGATTGGAACGGCGACGACGCGAAAGCTTTACGACACCTGAGGACCTGTGGAACGTTCCTGGATTGTCAAGGATCGACTCAGGAAGCATGGGAACCTCACACCATCGAGGGACAGGCGTCGTGAGCCAGGAATGTAAAGGTAGATCAAATTTCCCTCCTATTACCCCTTGTGTGAGTAGGCTAGTTAGGCCACAATATTCACTTATGTATGTGGCAATAGGACATTAATACTTTAGTAGTAGAATAGGCTGCAGGGCAGCTTGTGTCCAGGACTGTTGGAGAGGACAGTGGTGTGGACGGCAGGACAGTGAAGAAGAGGGGCCGACGTGGTGAAGAGGCCTTTCTGTGAGAGTGTGTGACTCCTGTTTTTCTGCCCAGTTGAAGGAGTGTTGGAGGTCGTGGAAGAAGAGTTGCTGACGATCTCCAGTTTTATTATCCTGATTTTCATATCCATGTATTGCTTGTGATTGTATGTGTGATCATGTAATTGGTGTCAGTAAATTCACACATTTTATCATTGTGTTTAAGTGTGCCTCCATTATAATATTTCTCTATGAGCATACACGAAGGTTATCATAGTACCACCTAGGGAACACCACGTTCTCTATGGAAGTTCTTAATGCCTGGAGAGTGGTAAAACAGCACAGACTTATACAAAGGTGTACCCTTAGCCATCCGATCAGTATTAGTGCCTGAATGGTGGCAACTAGTGACGTAGTGGCTAGAGAGAGGTAAAGCCACACGGACCTTCATGGGAGAGTACCCTGGTCTGACAGTGCAGTAGCAGATCTTGGGAGTAGCAACTTTCTGGCAACGAACAGTATAGATTACGCCCACTGAACTGCATCGCTAGGGTGCAGATATAATAACCCAGCTGGCGACCATGTTAAGAAGAAGATAGAGAAGACAGGCGGGAAAGGAGTTCCTGCAACCTTTTTGTCTGGCAGGCAAGACTCAGGGAGGTTATTGTTATAAGGTAAGCCTGAGTCTTCCTTCACTCCTCCACGGGTCTAGGCTGGAACTGCTGATAGTAGTTTCCCCGTGGTTGACTGAAGGGCTTCCAGGGTGAATCAGTGGCACCCCCTTCAGTGGTGGAAGCAAAGACCTGCAGAGGTGGGCATTGCTGGTCCTCTCCTGTGGGACCAAGGAGACTCTGGTGAATCCCGTGAGTCAGAGGGGCTGAGTGTTCGGTCTTTGAGCCCCTAGCAGCCGGGTGCTAGCGGAGCCCCCCCCCCCCCCCCCCCGTGACAAGAACTGGCGACCTTGCCAGGATTCGTACCACGGTAGCCAAGAACTGGAAACTTCGCCAAGAAGCGTGGATCAGGCTATAGTGTTGCCATGGTATGGTAATCAAGCTACAGTGTTGCCCACAATTCAAGACAGTGTTGCCAGGGCACTAATACAGTGTTGTAAGTGAATTCAGTGGTACTGTTACCCAACTAGCTAAGGAACTGAAACGGTTAAATTAGTACCTACTAACTTGTCTGTGCTGTCGTGTATGCTCGATGATATAGAGATGGAGGAGGATAAAGTAAAGAAATTTATTGACACATGGGACGAGAGAATTTTGGAACAGTGTACCAAGGCCCAGCTCCAACAAGTGACAAACAACTTCGGGATCAGGTTGAGGACAACTAAGGTTGCAGAGGGAAGGATAGAGATCATGGCACAGCTCACAGCTCGAAAGGAGGCGACGGGAGAGGAGCCATCTCAAGGAGAGCCGTCCCAAGAAGAGCCTTCACAAGGTGAACAGTCCCGACTAGAGCCACCCCAAGCGCCTACCAGTGTGGAGAGAATTCACAGTGAACATGTGAGCAGTGGAAGGTCCAGCTGTAGTAAGAGGAGCCTGCAACTGGAAGCCCAGCTGCAACGAGAGGAAAGAGAAGCGCAAATGCAGCGAGAGGAGAGAGAAGCGCAAATGCAGCGAGAGGAGCGTGAGCGAGAAGCACGGCTGCAGCGAGAAGAAGGAGAGAGACAACTGCGACTGGAGGAGATAAAGGCAAAGAAAGAAGTCGAATTGTGTCGCATTGAGCGTGGTCTGCCCTCACTACCTGCACGGCGGTATGACCTCAAGGTAAGCGAACGTGACTTACCTACGTTCGAACCACAAGAAGCTGAGGCGTTCTTCGAATACTTTGAACGGATAGCAACTCTGAAGGAGTGGCCAGAAGATGATTGGGCTGCTCTGTTCCAGGGCAGGTTGACTGGTGAGGCCCGGAAGCCTACAACATGTTGGACCTAGAGGAATGTGTTAGTTGCGACGCGATTAAGAATGCGGTGCTCCACTCATTCCGGCTGACTCCGTAGATTTCTTTTTTTTTTTAGTTTTTGCAGGGATATCCCTGTGCGGGCCCTAAGCCTCTGGCTGGCCCACTAAGTGTTGCTTGTTTCTAGTTTACTTGGGCGGAGTATGAGTATTTATTACTCGTATGGTCGTTTTAGTAAGATGTTGCCATATGTGTTTAACAACTTCTTCTGCTCTGTTGAATTGAAGTTGAAATCTTAATGGGTTTGTAACTGTGCACTGTGTGAGATAATGTTCCAGAGGTCTGTCGGGCATTTCTCCACAGTGTTGACATTTCCTCACATCTTCCGGAACCTGTAAGCCTATTTCCCATGCACATGGGTATCCAAGCCTGATGCGATGTAAGTGTACTTCTGTTGCTCTACTGCTCCCCTTCATTAACATAAGTGGTTCGTAGTTGATTGAATTCCTGTACCAACTCGCAGATCGAGATGTTGCAACAGCTGAGTTGTGGTCACTGTACAACTTTTGCATTGCTCTGTTTCTAATTACTTTCTGAATCTGTGACAGACTCTGTGGTATGCAAATGTCTACAGTTCTTCTCTGACTCCGTAGATGTACCGGAAGCGGTTCAGAGAGTGTACAAGAGCGTCGGGAAAGTCTTATGCCAAGACCGCCAGGGATATGGAACGGAAATTCCTACGATGGTTGAAGGCGGAGGAAGCGGATATGAAACGACTGATAGTGATGGAGAAGTTTATGTCAGTGCTCCATCCTGAGTTGCGAGTAAGGGTGAGAGAAGCAGGTATTAAGGACCTGAAGGCTGCAGCGGACCGAGCCGACATGCTGGAGGAGCACTACATCTCAGTAGGGAGGGGCCGCCCAGGCACTCGCATTACCCCAGGTCGGGAGGGAACTTTAGGAGTTCAGGAGGAGCGAGGACGGGTGGGGACTCTCCCAAGAGTAGTGTGCCTTACCTTGAGGTGCTTCCGGGGCTTAGCGTCCCCGCGGCCCGGTCGTCGACCAGGCCTCCGATGAAGTAACTCGGTTGAAGAGCTCAAGGGCACGGGGAAGAAGCCCCAAGCTGTGAGCAGTGGACCTAGCTCGGGAGCGAGTACTGCTGCCCGGTAACCGACGACAAGGAGTCCTAGGAGGACCCAGGGAACCTCTACCGTTGGTGCTACCAGGATGACTGGTAGAGGGTCGCCCAGGAGAGGTGGTCGGTGTTACAACTGTGGGGGATGAGGACACTTTGCAAGGGAGTGCGGTCGCCCCAGGCACGGTGGGAACATGGCTTTCGCGAGGATAGGAAGCAAAGAAGCCAACGATAATTCAGGTGATATGCCAGTGATGAGGGAGAAGAGGATTCACCCCTTTGTGTGTGAGGGGACGGTGAAGATAAGAGGAGCTGATCCTGTGCCAGCAAGGATGCTGAGGGACACTGGATCCGACTTCACCCTTGTTAGTGAATCCCTTTTCCCCGAGGACTACAGAAGTTCCAGTACAGGGGAGGCCCTGATAAGGACGTTGGGGGGGGGCAAGTGAGGATGCCCCTTCATAAGGTGACTCTTAATTCGGACTATGGTTGTCAGACTCTCGTCTGACAACCATAATTATTAAATTATTAAATTAAATTATTATTTTATATATTATTATTTTATTTATATTATTATTAGTTTATATATTATTATTTTAAATTATAATTATTAAATTATTAAACAACTAATTATTAAATATTTTCAATTATTATTATAATAATTATCATAATAATAATTGTTGTATTTAATATTTATCACTCTTTCTTCTACTTGGTCTTGAAGGAGGCCGGCCTCGGGTGAAGGGGGGCTGTGACGATCTCTGTCTGGGACCCATAGGTACGGGACCAGGACGTCCACCTCCCGGGGCTCGTGCGGCCTCAGGCTCTGCTTCAGGAGGCTGGGGTCGTTCGTGCCCTTGTTGGGGTGGTTCTTCTCCGGCCCCGACCACGGCGGTCTCCGGGGTTGGAGGTCCCTGTGCCCTTCTTCATCACCTTCGAGGTCAACCCCGGAACTCACAGTTCCTGCGACAGCGCTGGAACCAATCGTATTGGCGTATGCCTTTCCATTGGAGACTTTCAGCGCCGTGGAGAGGGGGGACCTGCTGCCTGGGTAACAGCTTCTCCCCCGATTCAACCTACCCTGGCTTTGCGCCCTGGTGAGGCCACTTCAGACCGACAACCAGAGCGCAACTCCATAGTCTCCTGAGACTGATGGATGCCTACTACTTTGTCAGACTCTCGTAGTAGGGGTCTGTGCTTTACTGCCCAGGATGGAAGCTCAGGTGATCCTAGGGAATGACTCCTGTGGGGGATGTGTTCTCCCAAATTTGATTAAAGGTGAGGAGTGTATAGAGCCCTATCGACAGAGCAGCAGGACGGGCGCCAGCAGTGGCGAAACGGAAATTGCGAGAGTGGCATTTCCGGTATGCACGGTGACGTCGGGACGAGACGTGAAGGAAGATGATGTAAGCGGATCCAGTCACGCCGAAGAGAACATGCCGGGTGACCTGGGGCTCGATCATTTGTTCCGAGAAGAGGCCAGAGGACAAGCGACAGGTGAGGAAGGGTCGGATAAGAGTGTCCAAGTTACTCTCACCAGTCCTCTAGGTATTGACCGCACCCGTCTAGGTGAGCTGCAAAAGGAAGAGTTTCCTGAGTTAGTACAGGAGGCAGAAGGAGGTCTCGCCGGACCGGAGTCACCGGCTCACTTCTTCGTGAAGAAGGGAGTGCTAATGAGGCAGTGGAGACCGGTTAGGGAAGAAGCGGGTGATGATATGCTGAGAGTGAGGCATCAGGTGGTGGTGCCGGTGCAGTACAGAAACGCGGTACTGAAGCTTGCACACTCAGTGGATCCTGCGGGTCACTTGGGAGTGACCAAGACCTTAAGCCGGCTTCGAGAACATTTTTATTGGCCGAGTATGGACGCGGATGTAAGAAGAATCTGCAAGACGTGTTTCCCGTGCCAGAGGGCGGGGAAGAACGTCCCTGCCATCCCGAAAGCACCTTTGGTTCCAGTTCCTGCATTTGGCCAGGCGTTTGAGCGCCTAATAATCGACGTCGTGGGACCATTACCTAAGACAAGAAAAGGGAACAATTACTTATTGACTATCATGTGTGCTTCGACAAGATTTCCAGAGGAAGTGCGGAAGGTGACATGGCATTGCAGAGTCCAAAGGGAAGGCGATTGTACCTGTAGAGACCAAACGGGGTTATAAAGGTGGACAGTACCTTAGCTCGCTCCGTTAAACTCACCTGGTAGTAGCCCTTTAGTAGGTCTACCTGAGACAGGTAGCGGGCATTACCAATGGCATCCAAAATGTCGTCTATCCTGGGTATTGGGTAGGCGTCCTTCACTGTGACCTGGTTCAACTTCCTATAATCCGTACACAGACGGATTTTGCCGTGAGGTTTGGGTACCAGGATGCATGGTGAGGCCCAGGGGGACTCACAGGGGGTAGCCAGTCCATGGTCCAAAAGATACTGTACCTCAGCCCGCATGACTTCCGTTTTGCTCGGGCTGATTCGGTAGAATGGTTGGCGAATCGGCTGGGTGTCAGGTAGCAGTTGGATGTCGTGCTGAGTTACAGTACACTCTTGGGGGTCATCTCGAAACAACTCTTGATATTCTCTGACGAGTTTGATTAGTGGAGCACTATTATCGTCCTGAAAATGATGTTGAAGGTTAGTAAGGATTTCCGAGTTAGAGAGCGCTGTCTCAGTGTCAGTGCTCTCGGAAGGAGAAGCAGGGAAGGTCTCACTGTGGCTGTATGGACCTGTAAATGAGGTGAAATTGGTTAACACAGTGAGAGGAACCCCATGGTAGGGCTTGAGTAAATTAATGTGGCACAGCTGGGTCTTCCGCAGCCTATCGGGGGTCTCGAGAACGTAGTTGAAGTTGTTCCGGCACTCCTTAACACGGTAGGGTCCTGAGACCTGTTCTGTAAAGGAGAACCTGGGATAGGGAAATAGGCAAGCACTAAGTCTCCTGGTGTAAACTTCCTTACTTTACAGTGCTGGTCGTAACGAGTCTTCATCCTCTCCTGGGCTATCTGTAGGTTGTTGCTGGGAAAGGAATGGACCCTCTCTAGAATGTGTCGGAGATTTTGAAGATACTGGGGCACATTCTGATGCTCACTGCAGGTGTCATCACGTAGAGAATCCTTGAAAGCCTTGAGAGGTGTACGGCACTTACGTCCGTAGAGCATCTCATAAGGAGATACTCCTAGTGACTCGTTGGAAGACTTCTGAAAATACACATGATGAGATCAATTTGCCTATCCCAATCCTTTGAGGTCTCATTACAGAACTTTTTTAAGAGTGCCTTGATGGTTTGATGACTACGCTCGAGAGAACCCTGTGAAGCAGGATGATAGGGGCTGGACAGTACCTGTTTGATGTTGAACTCCTCCAGAGTCCGTTTGAAGAGATCACTGGTGAAGTTGGTACCACAGTCGCTCTGAATCTCCCTCGGAAATCCATACTGGGTGAAGATTTTCAGTAGATTCTTCACCACTGTAGCAGCTGTAATATTTTTCACTGGAACTGCTATCGGAAATCTGGTGGTAGGACACAGAATGGTTAAGATATATGCGTTGCCTGCACTGGTCCGAGGCAAAGGACCAACGCAGTCGATAATGAGCTTGTGGAACGGTTCCTCAGGCACCTGGATGGGTATCAGTGGTGCTCTGGGAATGGAAACGTTCGGTTTCCCGGCTAACTGACACACGTGGCATAATTTGACATGAGTTTTGATGTCGTTTACCATACCTGGCCAGTAGTAGTCTTGTCGAATTCCATGGTAAGTCTTGTTGAACCCATAGTGTGACAAAGCGCCGTGGGCCAGGTGTAGAATCGTGGGCCGCAGGCTGGTAGGAATCACTAGTTGTTCAACGTCTGCCCAATCGTCCTCGTCCTTCAGTTTACTGGGTCTATACCTGCGATAGAGTATTTCGTTCTCCATAAAGAACCCAGGAACACTGTCGGATTGGGTTTCAGCCTGAAAGAATAATGGTGTCAANTTGATGACTACGCTCGAGAGAACCCTGTGAAGCAGGATGATAGGGGCTGGACAGTACCTGTTTGATGTTGAACTCCTCCAGAGTCCGTTTGAAGAGATCACTGGTGAAGTTGGTACCACAGTCGCTCTGAATCTCCCTCGGAAATCCATACTGGGTGAAGATTTTCAGTAGATTCTTCACCACTGTAGCAGCTGTAATATTTTTCACTGGAACTGCTATCGGAAATCTGGTGGTAGGACACAGGATGGTTAAGATATATGCGTTGCCTGCACTGGTCCGAGGCAAAGGACCAACGCAGTCGATAATGAGCTTGTGGAACGGTTCCTCAGGCACCTGGATGGGTATCAGTGGTGCTCTGGGAATGGAAACGTTCGGTTTCCCGGCTAACTGACACACGTGGCATAATTTGACATAGTTTTTGATGTCGTTTACCATACCTGGCCAGTAGTAGTCTTGTCGAATTCCATGGTAAGTCTTGTTGAACCCATAGTGTGACAAAGCGCCGTGGGCCAGGTGTAGAATCGTGGGCCGCAGGCTGGTAGGAATCACTAGTTGTTCAACGTCTGCCCAATCGTCCTCGTCCTTCAGTTTACTGGGTCTATACCTGCGATAGAGTATTTCGTTCTCCATAAAGAACCCAGGAACACTGTCGGATTGGGTTTCAGCCTGAAAGAATAATGGTGTCAATGTAAGATCATCTCTCTGTAACTTACGGAACTCCACCGCGGTCAGGTTAGGGGGTAGTTTCGAAGGGTCCTGAGGGACAGCGGTAGCAGTAGAGTCGGCTGGCTGTGGACGTGCAGCTTGAGCACGGGTGGTCACCATAACAGGAGGAGAACCTTCATCACTCTCTTGAACCTTTACTGGAAAATGTTCAAAAATCGGGTTATCCACCACAGAGTTGCTTACCTTGGATATGTCCTTGACGATCAGGTTGTTTGGTTGTTGGTCTTCTGCCAAGTCGTTGCCCAGGAGAAGTTGCACTCCAGGCATGGGAAAAGGCTTTTCCCTGACGGCGACTTGGACTTCACCGGTCACGAAGGGACAATCTAGGTAAACTCTTGCAAGGGGATAAGGAGTTGTAGCAGTAAGGTCAGTGATGAACACAGTCTCTCCTGTGTAGGCGACGTTGGGCACAGCCGATTTCAAGACGATCGATTGTAGAGCCGCTGTGTCCCGTAGGATCTTAAGTCCGAAACGTCCCTCTGAATCTGAACCGTGGGTAGAGATAGTTCCTGGATATAGATGCTTGGTAAAGAGAGAGAGATCATTAGCATGAACACCAACATTCATTACAGGCTTACCGGACTTAGGGTGAGTAGGTTTAGACTTAGGGGGTTCGACGTTACCTTTAGATTGGGACTTACCACATTTGTCAATGGTGTGTCCATATAATCGACAATACCTGCAGTACAGTTGAGAGGTACCTTGATCTGGGCTCGCTTTCTCGTAACTGTACCAAGACTTCTTGCTGGTAGGTTCTGGAGTCAGCCGGTGGATGAGGCTGTAAGTGTCAGCTGACTTCGCACACTTCACTAACTCCGTCTCTTCCTTGTCTGCTAAGTATAGGCGGACAGGAGGAGGTACACGTCTCAAAAATTCTTCAACCAGTATGAGGTTGACAAGTTCTGAAAAAGTAGAGACATGTGCTGCCTCCAGCCATTTCATGAAATATCTTCGTTTGGTGTTAGCAAATTCTAAGAAGGTGGTGGTACTTGCCTTGACGTAGTCACGAAACTTTCGTCGATAGCTTTCGGTGGAGAGAAGGTAGGCGTCCAACACAGCTTGTTTCAGGGTGGTGTAGTCGTTTTCCGAAGCCAAAGTGCTGAGTGTGACTGCTGCTCTACCTGTTAAATGTACTCTGAGAAGGGTAGCCCATTGGTCGTCAGGCCAATTAAGTTGAACAGCAAGGGTCTCAAAAGTGGTAAAGAACACATCAACCTCCGTTTCGAGGAACGGGGGCATTAACTTACTTGCATGGGAGATATTGAAACTGGGAGGAAGACTAGCTGCCGCTTGTTGGAGTTGAGCTTGGTGTGCAGCGTCCCTCGTGAGTTCTCGGTACGACATTCTAGCATTGCTTCTGCCTGTCGTTTGTCGTGGTCACGTTGTATCTCGAGTCGCTGTTGGTATAAGGCCAACTCACGTTCACTTTCTCCTTCTTCAGTGCGGCCTCTCTGTCACTTTCTTCTTTCTTCAGTGCGGCCTCCCTTTCCTTGAGGCGGATTTTCTTTCTTGTTCTTCCTTCTGAGGGCAGCTTCTTCCTTTCTGAGGGCAGCTTCTTCCTTTCTGATTGCAGCTTCACGCTCTCTGCTTGCAGCTGCTTCTTGTTGTTGCTGTAGCTCGATCTTGGCAAGTTCCAATTTGAGCTTTATCGCTCTCAAGTCATCCTTATCTGAAATAATGTACTGTTCATGAGTAGAAGAATCTATAATACCTTCATCAGCAAGGTGATCCAGTATCATATTATTAATGGCAAATTTGTTGGCTCCATCAGGAACTTCCAAGTGATACTCATGTGCAAGAGTTAACAAATCGACCCTCTTAGCGTGACGTAAGGTCCCTATTTCACTTTCTGGATCTGCTTTGAAAGCTTGTAAGCGGAACATGGTGAAAATATAGCAAAACAAAGGAGACACGAATATAGTGAGAATATGGTGAATGTCAGAAACAGGAAACGTGGCAACTGATACCTATCCTGTGGGGAATTATTAATAATTAAAGTTAATTCAAGATGGTAAATGAATAAGGTCGCAGGAAATCTTGTACCTGGTACTCACTATGGGAGGATAAAGGCAAGAAAATCCTACTAATTAGTGAAAACTGAGTTTAAAATACAAGTGAAACACTAAATGGCTTCAAAATAAATGAGGTAGTCCAAAAAATGTAGTCATACCTTGCCAAGTCACTATAGAACATAAGCAATGGTACCCACTGAAATTGAATATGGTATTTACAGAATTAGCGAACTTTGTGCTCAAAAGAAAGAACGCCAATTCCCTACCTTTGGTAAATACCATCAGTCTGACCGACGAGTAGGGGTGCGAGTGTCAACTGGTGACGAGAACTATCGGCGAGGTCCCAATTCGCCAATAATAGTTCGTGCTAGAGGATCTAAAGCCCTCTTTTTCCTCCTAGAGTCGGATTGCAGGACTTGGGTGCTATTGACCCGGAGACAGACCACAGTACCAGGGTACCTATGTGATAATCTGTCAAAAAGTGAGAAATATCTGGGGACAAAGATGTTAAACACGGAGGATAACACGGAAGGGGGAGACGACCAATTAAGAGTATGACTGCGGCCTACAGTCACCACGTAATCCAAAGTTGTCTCACTCTCACCATATGCTATTCCCGTAATGTACAATATACACAGCACCATATAAAATAAAGAATGATTAATGTAAATAATGGAAGCAAGGGAAATGAAAGCCAAGTATGCTTACCACAATTACCAATACCTGAGTGAAGCTCCGTGGACAGGCCCCCATTTATATGTGACGGTAACGAGTTGGAAATGGTGGTCGGCAGTCTTCCAACTAGCAGGTGTCAGTGCTGGGCCACATATAATATATAAAAAAAGAAAAGGAAAAAAAAAGAAAAAAAAAAGAATGACTGCGTGATTGGTAATCTGTGGTAAGGTCAGAAACATAAAACACAATAATAAACAATGGATTTTAATAACAATAAAAAACACAAATTGAAACAAATGCAAAATCTTGGCTTAATGGTAAAAAATGTCAAGTGGAAAAATAAATAAACATGAAAATAGATTACGTTAATGGGGAGGAGAATTGACATACAAAGTAAATAAAATATGAATGCTGGAATATATGCACTAACTATAAACCTCTATTTGACCACACAAGGTGAGTCACTTAGGTGTTCATAGTCTGAGAGCACACGATATTCTGGCTGGCAGAAACGCAAGGGACTCCAACAATAACTGGCGAGGACTTGTGATTGGCGAGGAACCGGAGTGGTGTGTTGGTTGGCGGCCAATGAGGAAGCTGGATGGCCGCAAGTCGCTAGTTAGGCAGTTGAAGGGTTCGGCGCGTCGACCAGGTGTGTACAGCAGGTGCTGGAGTGGGGGGAGGAGGGAGTTGCTGGTACGTGTGGCTATCTTAATATATACGTTTAGCCACTACAAAACGTATCTTGTATATTGATGAGGACGGGAGATACAGAAATAGCAGGCTAAATCTCTGATAAGAGATTATCGTCACAATATATATATATATATATATATATATATATATATATATATATATATATATATATATATATATATATATATATATATATATTATATATATATATATATTGTGACATATATATAATATATATATATATATATATGTATATATATATATATATATAATATATATATATATATATATATATATATATATATATATATATAATTATATATATATATATATATATATATATATATATAGAAGGGTACCACCTCTGGTGCAAGTGTAGGGACCCATAGCCTCGGAGAAGAAAATAAAGAGTACTCAGGAAGACCTTGTGGATCCTCACTGAACACTTTGATATTTTCTTCTCCTACCACCCCTATTCTTTTGGTATGTGTGTATGTTTATCTAAATTTATTTGAAAATGTCATTACACAAAAAAGGTTACAATATTGATTACATGCAGGGTACAGGGCTGCTTGTCACAAGTTGAAAAGCTCCTCCAGCTCCTCAGATGGCGGCAGGAACCTTGGATGCAGTGAGCATTTCCTCTCTGGATTGCCACACTGAGGCGCTGAAAAAGAAAACTGGCAGCTCTAGGGTCTCTAGTTGTTTCGATTAGCTTAGACCCCAACTCCTTCAAAAAGCTAGCAGCACTTTTACCCCAGGCACCAAGTGTCTCTGAGGCAATGGGGACAAAATTGTAGTGGTGCTCAAGGTCTCTGTATTTACGTGACTTGGCCGCTTCCCGGTGATTGGCAGCTCCTCCTGCTTGAGTAGCACTGAAGTCAACATAGGTATTGGCTAAAGTTGAGATGCAAGTGTAGTCCACACCAACTGTCTACCATTCTTCCAGGGGTTCACCGTGATTTCATCTGGGCGACCGACAGGCTCATCAGAGTTGCAGGACATTAGGTAGCGGGGCTCTCTCTCTGCTGGACAGCCGGCTGTGGTGAGGCTTCTCTTAATAATGTCATTGACCTCGCCGTGTCTTGCATGCCATCCTCCTGTCCTTTGGCAGAGAAGGCCATGCCGTCCGTACCTGTCGGCCTCTGCCTCGCCGCAAATACACCTGTATTCGGTGTGGATTGGGGCAGCGAGACGGAGAGCCACGGCAATTCAGAGGGTCTGCAGTGTGAGACGGGTGCCGGTTGCTGACATTGGGATTGCTAATAGGAAATCGCCTGCATGGGGAGCTGCTACAGCTCTAAGTCGGGCAGTGTCATGTGATGTTGTCGCAGCTTCTTGGTCGGCAATGGGGCGATCCCAGCTGGATTGCTTATGGGCTTCGGAAGGCGGTGGTTGGGGTGCTGGTCCTGCGAGAGAGACCCATTTGGTTGTGCAGTCTGTGAAGCTGGGATCATGTACCCCTGCCTGTTGAACTAGGTGCTCAGGTAGGATTTCCTTCACCAAGTTGTCAGACCCCACTGAAGAGGAGAGGAACGCTGGTACAGCAATTTGTGTTGCTGTGCGCACGCCAAGGCCCCCGAGTCTGACAGGAAGGGAGGCCTGTTTCCACTGTGAGTTGCTGAGGGAAAGATTGAGGGCTTTTTCTAGTGTTGATTTCAGCAAGCTGTCGTACTCTTCTAATTTAATTTTGTGGAAAGATGGCGAATATCTTAGAAAGTAGGTCAGCCTGGGGAGGGACAAGCATCTGGTGATGAGGTAAAGTGCATCATGGGCATCGATGTCTTCAATCCTCTCGTTCATCCTCTTCAGGTCAGTGATCTTCTTACCAAGGACCTCGTCGATGGCATTCCTTCCAAGAGGAGCACCTAGGAGTGTGCTGTCCTCAGGGTTGGTTGTATGAATGTCAGGCAAAACAACCTTTATTTGCTCTATTATGTGCTGGTTGGTGGAGGTTATTTCGCACTTGGAAG
>WNGS01082171.1:0-10550 GCA_020271785.1 Procambarus virginalis
AAATTAACGCTGTAGGACAAGTGTGGAGTTGACAACAATCCCAAGAGTAGAAACATTTTGTTGCCGTTTTGCGCTCACGGCGAGTCATCTACGTAGTTCTTTATTTGGTGCTGGTCTCCGCATACTTTTAGTGACCTTTTTTACTGATGTTCTTCTAAAGAATTTTATTGCGAACACATTGGTACCAAAATGAAATACGTAGCTCGAGAACTAACGTCAGAAGAGTAAAAAGAGTATACACATTTTTGTTTGGCCGCTTAAGCAACAAAACCGCCGGGAGCACTTGCGGTTTTTTCCCTCGTTCGCCGGGCGGCTGAAAGTGTTAAAAAGTAGAAACCACGTATAAAATACAGTCAAATCATAACATAGAATGAAAAAGCAATGTAAAGGATTTGGGTGTACTCATGTCGGAAGTCCTTACCTTTAACCACTTAATTGCGCCAACTGAGTATTCTTGATCGACGGGAAACTGCGCCAACCGAGAAAACTCCTTTTGATTTTTCCGTACCCACTCTTAAGTGTGTGCGAGGTTGTGTACGAAATGGACTCTTATGACCGCCAGTGAGAGGCAGCCATCTTGGAAAAAAATCCCAGAATGCCCTAGGGCTCGTGGCTGGGTTAGTACCGAGTGAGCAACCATGGGTGGCACACGCGCCTCTGGCTCCCAAACACCTGTCGACACGGTGTTGAAAGATCGCACGCTGTCAGTGAAATTCAAACCTTATATTTTGAGGAACATAAGGGTCATAATATTGGTGAAGCTAGGCGCAATAAGGACCTAACACAAAGGCCGATCGGATGCAAGTGATACAGCACCTATGAGGATGATACAGCGAGCCTATCCAGTTGTAGCTCTGAGCACCACCCTTGCCCACCCATGCTATCTCCAATTTATATAGATGATACATAGATGAATCGTTTTCGGTGTTCAGTGATGATGCATCTTATACAAGCAGCATAGATGAACAGCGTTAGTGGCTTCCATGGTGGTTTTCCACAGATATTTTCAAGATATTTTAAGGGGCCTCGTAGCCTGGTGGATTGCGCGCAGGACTCGTAATTCTGTGTCGCGGGTTCGATTCCCGCACGAGGCAGAAACAAATGGGCAAAGTTTCTTTCACCCTGAATGCCCCTGTTACCTAGCAGTAAATAGGTACCTGGGTGTTAGTCAGCTGTCACGGACTGCTTCCTGGGGGTGGAGGCCTGGTCGAGGACAGGGCCGCGGGGACACTAAAGCCCCGAAATCATCTCAAGATAAGAAGATTAGCTGAATCTCTTCCTGACTGACAGACACTCTTTGAGGCTAGCTGAATCTCTTCCTGTGTGGGACCTTACAAAGCATTCTTTTCAAGACTACCTTACAATTTGGTCTTTTCCTATAATCTTTTCAATACTACCTTATGCTTTACAAGCTTGGCTACATACAACCTACAAGTACTAAAGCCAAGGGTGTACGTGAGTGTGTTATTTGCAAGCACACAGAACGAAGAAACGGGAAGTGAAAATCTACCTGTATCTGGTGCACCGAGAGCGAAGTCGCGCTGTGCACCATGGACTTCTTCGTTGATTATTACTCATTTCCGAAGTACTGAGTGTGTAATACAGTGTGTTACTGTGTAAATAGTGTGTGAAACTGTACACATTGTAATTTTAGTGAACTTTTAACAAGTAATATTGTGACAATGAACATTTATTGTGGACACATTTACTGACACATGTATCACAGTTCCATGGAACATTATGAACGTTCTACTGTATACATATTGTAAAGGACACAAATATGCATCATATTCGATAAAAAACTAATAAAACTGCATTGGAAATACATAAAACAAATAATTGAAAATATATTTGTGGCAACACCCGGTGCTTGAATGGCCCGTGTGACCGTGTTTGGGCGTGTCATGCACGGTCGACCAGCCCCTAATGACGTCACAGCGCACCTTGTCCATGTCCCCACAGCCAAAGTAAGTGGAATTTGGTATTTATTTTTACATAGACATGTTCAGGGAAGGGAATTTATCATTTTATGAAGATTTTTTTTTTCGGGAACACTTTATTTCATGCGCACGGGGGATTTCACAATAAACTCGGCGCAGCACGGTAGTTAAAGAACACAGTAAAGTACCTGTCACAACTGCAAGAAATATGACAGATTGGATAACAAGAACCTTTCACACTAGAGATGCTGTACCAACTCTTCAAGATGCTAGTGCTCTCTAGAGTGGAATACTGCTGCACAATGACAGCTCCTTTCAAAGCTGGAGAAATTGCTGATCTGGAAAGCGTGCAGAGATCCTTTACCGCTAGAATCCACTTGGTAAACATTTAAACTATTGGGACCGACTAAAATGCCTAAATCCGTATTCTCTTGAGTACAGGCGGGAAAGATATATAATAATTTACAAGTGGAAAATATTAGAGGGGCTGGTCTCAAACCTGCACACAGAAATAGTATCACATGAGACCAGAAGGCATGGCAGGATGTGCAGAATTCTCCCGTTAAAGAGCAGAGGTATAATAGGTACAGGTACTCAGAGAGAGAACTCTTATCAACATCAGAGGCCCGAGACTGTTCAACACGCTTTCACTACACATGAGGGGCATAACTGGCCGACCTCCTCACAGTGTTTAAGAGAGAACTCGATAAGCACCTCCAAAGGATACCTGATCAACCAGGCTGTGATTCATATGTCAGGCTGCGAGCAGCCCCATTCAACAGCCTGGTTGACCAGTCCAGCGGCCTGGTCAACTACCAGGCCGCAGGGACACCCCGAAAACACTTCAGGGTAACCTCAAGGTAACCTTCCATTATTACACTCATTCCATTCGCACCTTTCATCCTTGCTTGCATTTTGCCCTACTCTTACCTTCTAAGAATTACCTTCTCCTACCTGCTTCTCGCCTCACTCTTTCCTTATTTATTGCCCGTACCTTTCTCACACTCGTACTCTCACGCTGCGACCCGTTGAGGGTGTGGACACAGTGCGACCCAAACGTCTAAAGGTTAGAGCAACCCCCCATCCCTTGATGGTTATGCTTTCGGGAAAAGCGATATTCTGAATGACGTTACCGGCATCACACCCATTGATATTAGTCAGGAAGGTGATGATAACATGCTTTTCTTTTCATGAGAGGAAGAACTAGAAAAACTTTTGACCAACGATGCAATACTTCGCAAGGAGCACCACCTAAATTCTCACTTCCCACAACAGTTTTTGGCCAGAAGAACTGTTTTACCAGCAGGCCCAGCCAGTGGATCGCTGACCAACTGCAACATAAGGTCATGGACAATATCGAGGACAAAAATCCAAACCTGGGTGTATTCAACCTAGAGTTCTGCAGCACTGACAAATCATCGATGAAGATTACTTTAACCACCCTAGCTGCGGCCACCCAGGCTGCCTCAGGTGTGTGAAGAACTCAACAAGAGATTCCAGGAGGTCTTCACAATAGAACAAGGAGAAGTCCCTGCACTAAATGAGAAGGCAAACCAAGCAACCTTGGAGGAATTTGACCTCACTAGTGATGAGGTCAAAATGAGGTCAAAAAGAATCTGTTCGAACTGAATGTGACAAAGGCTGTTGGGCCTGACATAATCTCACCGTGGATACTAAAAGAAGGTGTAGAGGCACTAAGTGTGCCCCACTCAATGGTGTATAACAGATCACTGGAAACAAGAGCCCTACTGAAAGGCTGGAAGACAGCTAATGTAGTCCCAATATACAAAAAAGGGGACAGGCAAGAGGCACTGAACTACAGGCCAGTTTCCCTAACTTGTATACCATGCAAGGTGATGGAGAAGATCGTGAGGAACAGGTTCGTAGAACATCTGGAGGGCAAATAGCTTTTTAACACACCACCAGCATGGGTTCAGAGATGGTAAATCGTGCCTCACAGGTTTAATAGAATTCTATGACTAAGCAGCACAAATTAGGCAAGAAAGAGAAGGGTGGGCAGACTATATTTTCTTGGACTATCAGAAAGCCTTTGACACAGTACGTCATAAAAGGCTGTTACAAAAGTTGTAGCAACAGGCGGGAGTAAAAGGTAAGGTGCTCCAGTGGATAAGGGAGTATCTAAGCAACAGGAAACAGTGAGTAACTGTGAGGGTGGAGACATCAGAGTGGCGAGATGTCACCAGCGGGGTTCCACAGGGCTCTGTACTTGGACCCATCCTGTTTCTAGTATATGTAAATGACCTTCCAGAGGGTATAGACTCATTTTTCTCAATGTTTACTGATGATGCAAAAATTATGAGAAGAATCAAGACAGATGAAGATAGACAGACACTCCAGGATGATTTGGACAAACTGGTGGAATGGTCTAGAAAATGGTTACTAAAGTTCAACTCGGGAAAGTGTAAAGTAATGAAATTAGGCGAAGGGAGCAGAAGGCTGAACAAAATGTACCATCTGGGAGGTGATTTCTTGCAAGAGGCAGAGAGAAAGATCTGGGGGTTGATATCACACTGAACCTGTCCCCAGAGGCCCACATCTAAAGGATATCATCATCAGCAGCATATGTGAGACTGACCAACATAAGAACTGCCTTTAGAAACTTGTGTAAAGAATCATTCAGGACCTTGTATACCACTTATGTAAGACCAATCCTGGAGTATGCAGCTCCAGCCTGGAGTCTATAACTAGTTAAACACAAGACAAAGTTACAGAAGATTCAGAGGTATGCCACCAGACTAGTCCCGGAACTGAGAGGTATCAGCTACGAGGAAAAGCTAAGGAAGCTGAACCTCACATCTCTGGAAAACAGAAGAGTAAGGGTGATAAACACCTACAAAATTCTCAGGGGTATTGACAGGGTGGACAAAGATAAACTCTTTAGCATAGTTGGAACAAGGGGACACAGGTGGAAACTTAGTACCCAGATGAGCCACGGAGACATTAGAAAGAATTTTTTCAGTGTTAGAGTAGTTAACACTTTCGCGCGCCCACCCCGTACATATACGACGGCTATATTTCTATCGGTTGTGCGGTCGCGTCGTACATTTACGGTCCGTATTAAAATAATTGTAAAAAATCCAGCTTAAATCCGATTTACTTGGGGTTTGTTTCAAACTGTGCGCCATGAAATTCCCGTTCTTTCGGGTAGGCCGAATGTCACGTCGGCCTACTGGGTCACGTGACAGGCCCATTTTGTTGTCACGTGGAGCGATCGCATCTCTCTCCCCTTGCGCGCCAAACTCGCATGGTTTCAAGGATTTTTACCCGTTTCTGTGTGTTTGTAACCAACTACATTCATCAATAATGGATCCAGCACCAGGCCCAAGTGGTGTTTCGGCTACAGGAGCCTCTGATTCATCTGGAAAAGACAAGATTACCGACATCTGTAGGAGGTTCTCTGGATTGAGGCTCACTCCCACCAAGATTCCCAATCTCTTGGATGCCTTTGATCAAGTGGATTTGGATGGAAGTGAGGCAGAAGGTGAGGATTTAGAAGAAGAATGTGAATTTGGGGGGCCTGGAGCCCATGGGGCTGAATCGACGGAGGAGGACTCTGAAGGCCTAACAGAGGAGGAGTAGGAGGAGGGGGCACCAGCACTGCCGCCTCTCACCACAAGGCGCACACGTGGTGCGTGCATGCCTAAAATCCAGCTAAGGAAACGACCTCCTACTCGTGGTTTGAAAATAACCCCATTTGTTGATAGTGGGAGTGATTCAAGCTATGAATTATCAGGTGAGGATGAACCGAGTGAGGTAGATGAGGCACCCCAGCCTCCTCGCAAGCGTACACGTCCAGTACGTACTCGCCAGCCTGGGGCCAGTGTTGTGTGGCTTGAGGACAATATTCCACCATTGTTCGATGATCGATGATATGTGGCGCCCCAAAAGACCTGCAACATATAGCGAAGACTAAGATTGATGTGGATACCACAGTCTACCGCCGCAAGGACAACACCTTCATTCTGCTGTGGAAAGACAAGCGAGTTGTCTCTATGATTACCAACCTCCACAATGCAGACACAAATAGAGTTCAAAAACGCAAACGAGTTCGTAGGCCAGATGGAACAACAGGACTACAGCAGGTTGTGGTGAACAAACCAAAGGCAATTATTGACTACAATAAGTTCATGAAGGGTGTTGACCACTTTGATCAAATGGTAAAGTATTACCATTTCGCCAGGAAATGTCACAAGTGGACAAAGAAAATAACCTTTTATTTCCTGCAAATGGCTTTGCAAAACGCTTATGCATTGTACAAGGCCAACACAGATGACCGAAAGAAACTAACTCTGCTCCAGTTTCATGAGGTTGCTATTTGGGCTTTATTGAAATTTGACAAGGAAGAGTGGCCTGCAACAACAACACCATCTCCTCATTTAGTTCATGCTCCAGACATAAATGATGACACTGGTCCTGTGTATCCTGCTGCTAACCCGTCAACACCTGGCCCGTCGGGTGTGAGGCGCCCTCTCTTCACGTCTACACCTCGTGCTGAAGCCAACCATGAATCTGATGAAGATATTTCATCTGCTACACTGTTGTTTGAAGACAATGGTGAGAGCGACGATTCAGACTGTAGTGTACAACCAACACAGAGACAACAGGGACGTGTTGTTTTATCAGAGACTCGCCTGAACTACAAATTGAAGCATGAACTTGTAAAACTCCCGAACGTCGCAGGTGTCAAGTGTGTTCAAAGTCGGGTATTAGGAAGGAAACTGGTATAGCATGCAAGACATGCGATGTTCCACTTTGTGTCATACCGTGTTACACCAGTTATCACAAGAAAAGGGTGTATTATGTGGACAAGAAGTAACCACCCGCACCAGCTTCACTCCACCTACGAACATCTGTTGAGCAACTTCAGGAATTGGTACCTGAAGGAGGTGGAGTGGAGAGAAAATGCTCAACTTATTTTTCTACAATCGTCTTTCCTTTGGTAAGTACACATAATTGTCCTAGGTTGTTGTAGTATTGTAGTCGATTTTCTTAGGAATATTTTGATACCTAAATGACAACTGTAGCACGAAAACTAAAGTATACACGAAACACCAGAAACTTTTTTTGTGGGTGTTGCGGGTGTGAGTTGGAGTATCCAGAGCGGGTTCCGGTTGTGTGTGTTTGGCCGTCTCTACAGCTGTGAATTCCCAAGAATTGTACTTGATAGGCATATGTCTGTGTAGGGAATTTTATTCCGAACACTATACAAAAAAAAAAAACGGTGTGAAACGAGTATAAACTTGAAAAACATGAACAAAGTAAAAACTTTTTACGTTCACGGGTACAAACACGCGTAAGATTTTATTTGCCGCAAATTTATTTGACGCTCTGTTGACCAATTCTACCCATGTTCTTATAGAACTTTCTATTGCGAACACATTGCTATAAAAATGAAATACGTAGCTCCAGAAATAATGTCAGGACAGTGAAATAAGTATAAACTTTCAAAGCGCTGCATCACAACAGTGTCATCGCTGCTGAAATCACGGCTAACGCTTCGGCCACTTCCCACACTCGTGCGGGTCACCCCGTATCATAATTATACATTGATAGGCATATGTCTGGGTGGGGAATTTTATTGCGAGTTCAGTGATATCAAAATCAATGCTGTAGGATCACTGTGGAGCTGGCAACAAACGAAAGAGTATGAACATTTACTTCCTGTTTGGGTGTCACGGCGAGTCATCTTCGTGTTTATTTATTTCGTGGTGGGATAGCAAATGCTTTGGTGACATTTTATGCATATGATCTTGTAGAGAATTTTATTGCCAACACATTGATACCAAAATGAAATACGTAGCTTGAGAATTGATGTTAGGAGCGTGAAAAGTTTATACACTTTTTTGTCTTTACACTTGAGCGCCCAGAACGCCGCGCGCACAATCGTTTTTTTTTTCCCTGAGTGCCGCGCGCGCGAAAGTGTTAACAAATGGAATGCATTAAGTAGTGATGTGGTGGAGGCAGACTCCTACACAGTTTCAAATGTAGATTTGATAGAGCCCAATAGGCTTGGGAATCTGTACTACAGTTGATTGACATTTGAGAGGTGGGACCAAAGAGCCAGAGCTCATCCCCCGCAATCACAACTAGGTGAGTACAAAGTTTCTACTGCTTCGGCCTACAAATACCACCCCCGCCAAGTAAAAAAGGAACAATATCATGAGCTCCAGCAGTGCTTCAAGTGCTACGAGCCCTCCCACCTCACCACAAAGTGTGAGCACCTCGTTCAGAAGTGCAGCCTGTGCACACTGGACCATCACCACTCCAATCACTACTCCATATGCAAGGGAACAACCCATCCCTGCTTGCTCTGTGATGGCAATCACCCCGCAATTTCCTACTGTTGCCCCCGCAGACAGGAAAACATCAAGGCCCCAGGTTGAAACCAAGAGAAACAACACTTCTGTCTCCACCACCAGAGCCTCAGGCACTCAACCCACCACCTCAGCTCCCACCAACCAACCAGAAGACTTTCCAGTCTTACTAAATAGTGGCTCCTCCCACTAGGCAACCCAGCCTTCACAATGGGGACCGAAGGCCGCATAGCCTCCTCCTCAGCCCCATGCATCACGTGCAGCATTATACCTGTTCTTATTAGATTAGCGTAGAGGCTTGCTGGACCAGACAACCACCGTTTTGTCACTGAACTGAATGCATTATACCTGGCCAATGGCCTGGACCCCATCATAGCCCCTGGCACAAGTCTCACTGCTTCCACTACCATTCCGGAGACTACCACCAGGACGACCACGAGATTGATTTCTACACAGACTCCAGAACCACCCAAGACTAGGGTGGCACAAACAGATGTATTTCCCTCTTCAGCTCCCAACACTCCTACCATCACCATCTCAGCAGACATGCTGTCTACAAATACTAACAGCACCACCAACGCTCCTGAAATAGCTTTACCACTAATCCACGACACCTGAGCCTACCTCAGGCTGCGAGATGAAAGATGAAAACACCAACTACGGATGTTACGGACTCCTCAGATGAGGAAATCTTAGTAGGATCTCCACCGCCGCACCACAAATACAACACCTACTTGGTACAAGACCTCCTCATGGAGGCCACCTCACCAAACTACGATGACAGCACAGCTCAGCCAAAATCTCAGCCACAGAAAAAACAGAAGACCTTGAGGTCTACACTAACCCACCAGTTCCATAACTGGTATAGCCAGCCTTTCGAGGCTGAAATCCCTCATGAATACCCCTCATCCATCCCCAGATCTCTAATATCAGCTATTGATACAGATAATGGCTCCAGAGTGCCTCCACTTACGGGCTCACCATTGCCTGTGCTACTTGGAACTTTTTGTTCCGAGTAGCTGAATTTAAAACAACTACAACTCTCGCTCACATACAACTTGATAATGGTCCAGGACGGACCGAAACGTCATCGTTTCTTCATCTTCTGATGTATGGTTTGGTCATCATATCTTCAGCAACATTATTGTGACTCATCGTTTGCAAATGGCAGGAAACTTGGGTCAGTTTACGGAATAGGAGGGGCATGGTCAACCCCTAAGCCCAGGAGCAGAGACTTAGAAAGCACTAACCTATATGAGGAAATAAGTTGGGCAGTAGAAGATGATTAACAAATATCTAGAACAGAAAAAACATAAGCTCGGTAACTGACAGGGATTAAGCCTGATGGACAGGTAAAATGTTGAAAAGAATGCAAGATAACTGTGACAAGCCTCCCTGATTCAAGCAGGGACCTACTGGTTTACTTCTGAATTCAACCAAATTACCTTATTCTGTGGAAGAGAGATTCACAAAAGTGCCATCTCCAAATCCCTAACATTGATGTGATCCATATGGCATTGCCATAAACCAATGTCCTTGCCTGGTGTGGTAAACACCCGAGAGAAAATCCCACCCCAGATAAGCATATCGTTGAACAGTTTGAAGAATGACATTAGCGGCCACTACCCCCATTAGCTGGTCTTACTGGGAAAGTCTGCATTGCTTTGCCCTAGTGTTCACTAGTACTGTCACGTGGTGGTGGCCAGAGTAGTTAGTGGAGATTTGACTGTTTCAGAAGGTTCAGAATCATTTAAAGGGTATCTTATAGTAAGCTGTTTTCCTGGTCTGGAATGAAGTATGCTATCAACCGAGCTGATTACAGATGCTGGTCTTCCTGAAGCTAAACATCACTCGTGAGGTTTGCAAAATTGTTTGTCTGCATAGGTCTCATGCATTAACCTCTTCTCCTACAAAGAACGTCTCTTTTTCGCTCGTATGCGTTACATAAGGCCAACAATTTTCATACTAGAAAATGGAAGTGCCTCGCAAAAGTGACAACTGCCCTGTTTTTCTGTTTTGGGTTCTCTGGTAGGTTAGGAGAGGACACTTTAAATTGACTGTTTTCTTGGCGTTGTAAACCTTAAGAGGGTGGGCTGCATGCATAAGGGCAGGGGAGTTACTGAGATGCTGCTCTGTATCAGCAGAGCAGCAGATAATTCAATAAGTAGAATTATATTTCATTCAGTTTTTATATTTTTATACAGCATTTATTTTATACAACAGTTATTTTAAAGTTTTATGGATTTTTTTTTTGTTATCAAGTTCTTTCTTAATC
>WNGS01082176.1:0-12988 GCA_020271785.1 Procambarus virginalis
AAATATAAGGAGAGGCACAAGCACACAAACACAAGAGGGCAAACAGTATAGCCAGAGGGGCACATAATACAAACAGAATTAAAGAAACAGATAATCAGAAAATGGTATAGCAGTATGAGAAAAAACGTAAGGAACACAATAAACAGGGACATTTTGAAACTAAACATTACACCGGCCTGAAGCAATCACACAATCAAGAGTGCGCATACTTATCAGGCCACTCCGTCGCCGGGAACAAATACAATACGCCTCCCAAAGCAACAGGATGTCGTCCGGAACAGGGTGAGAATGGACCTCACGAGGATCAGGCATCAAGGTCGGCACACCCTCAACAAAAACCCGAGCCTGCGGAACCCAAACGGTCGAGGGGCACCATGGAACAGCCTGCACGCGGTCAATAAAGTGAAATGACAAAGGGTTGTTCAGCCCATCATACGCCACGCCGGACGCCAAGACGATAGGGACGGGCTTCCCCCTACAGGCCCGGGCAACGGGCAGCGCACTTGTAACCTCCTTGGCAGCCCCAAGGGCTCCGCGGCAACCACCGGACGTGACACCTTCAGGGGCTCCCCACGCCGAAATCCTTCTTCAGCAACAACACGAGGTCGCGGCCTGCACCAGCACCCACACCACCTACGTCCGGAGGAGCAACCAGCCCCCACTGCGGAGAACCGTCTGCAGAAGAAAGAACAGGAGGTGAATCATAAGCACAATCGTCGTCATCAGCAGGCACATGGACGTCAGCGACCACCATCGACACAGAACGTGAAGCACCCGGATCCACCACATCATCGCCTGAAGACCCACCAGCATCGAAATCCTCCACATCAGCCCAAGCAGTAGAAGAACGACGGGACCGCTTGGGCACCGGGCGCACATCCTCAGAGCCGGAGGCAGACCCAGAACCACGGGCATCACAAGCCGTGCGAACCGATGCCCGTCGCATGACAGCAGCAGCCTCAACCGCAAGGGGGAACTGGGCCGCACACAACAGTACGCTCCGCAGCGTCCCCAGCACCCAGCTCAGCCGAAACACTCGGCGAAGGCGCAGGGCCAGACGCAGCAGCAGGAGACGAGGAAGACGAAGACTTCGATGACACGCAGAGACCATCAGGAAGACCCCTGGGAGCAGCTGTGACAGTGACAGGGGCAGGAAGAGCAGCCGACGGCATCGGAACATCCGGAGGAGGAGCCGCACCATCAGGAGGACTGCCGGGGGACGCAGGGAGGGCCACATCAGCAGCGTATGGGACATGCCCCTCTTCATCTCCGGAATCCACGCCATGAGGGAGCAGCGGGAAATCCTCCTCTCGAAACAAGTTGACAGGTGCAGTGGGGGCCGCAGAGCACCCGGCAGCCTGATGTCCTAGCTGGCCACACCGAAACAGGTACGGGGCTGCCTGGCATAGTACACCCGAATGTAGTAACCCAGTAGCCGGACAGAAGATGGGACATCCGATCGCAGGCGCATACTTAAGGTACGTATGTTCGTCTGCTTCCCAGCATACTCCCCGAGGAAAGCGTGTTCACCCTCACACTGATGACTGCACTATATCTCCGAAGAAGCGCCGAAGAAGATCGTCAGAGAACTCCAGGGGCGTACTGTGTACACTGACATACGTCAGGGCACCACTTAGGTCCGAGATCACAACAGAGCCGGCGCCATCCGGCAACTGCATCGAACGCCCTTCGTACCGCCGGAGGAAGTCCCGATAGTCCTCCTCCCGCATGAACTTGACAATCACCCGGTGGGCCGTAACAAGTTCAACTCCACACACAGCCTCCCGGGACACGTAGCATGTCGCACATTACTAATTCAATGGCGTGATAACCAGCCTTATACGAGAACTCAAGCCCCACTGAGTTCACTCGCAAAACAGGAGGAATCGTAAGACCCCCCATTTCAAACAGCCACGTCAGCACGGAGCCAGGCAGGCAACCACACTGAGCGAGCAGTGATGCCCCACCACCTGGCAACCAAAAGGCTAACAACCCCAGCAGTCACGGAGGCCGGGGACACGTCCTCACTCCACGGCTCAGGTGAGGCAAGTGGGTCTGCAGAGGTGAAGTGGTACAGTCATCGATTCACCAATCAGAAGCGGGCGGGCTGTAAGTGGTAGTTTGGTGATCGGCGACAATGGATGGGGGAGGAGGAGAGGGAGCGTCTGATACGTATGCACCTGGCAAAACGTATTTTACTCAATACGTACTACATTTGCTTGTAGTACCTAGATGTTGTAGATGTACTGAAGTAACATGATGATAGGAAAGAGCAGGCCAAATCTCTCTTGAAGGAGATTATCGTACAGCTCTCCCCCGACGCCTGCTCTTACGGGTTAAGTTACTTCAGTTGCTGGTGTAGAGGTAGGAGTAGCTGTCTCTACCTCGTAGACTCTGGAGCAGACGTCGGCTATGATGTTGTCCGAACCTTTAATGTAGAAGATCTCCAGATTAAAATTCTGCAAATACAGAGCTCAGTGTAGAAGACGTTGATTGCTGAATTGGGCTTGTTGTAGGAACCGCAGGGGATTGTGGTCCGAGTAGATGGTAATAGACCGATTTCCCTGTAGGTAAGGTTCGAAATGTTGCAGATTCAGGAGGATGGAGAGGAGTTCCTTTTCGATAGTGCTGTAGTTCTTCTGGTGAGGCTTCAACTTGTAGCTGTAGTAGCTAACAGGAAGAACCTCCTCGCCTTGTTGTTGTATCAGGATGCCCCCGATGCCGGTACCACTGGCGTCGACATTGATGATGAAGAGCTTCGTGATATCTGGAGAGGCGAGAATGGGATCAGAACATAGAAGAGGAGCACTATTATAGTCCTGTAAATTTTTAGGAAGATCATTACGGATTTCCGAGTGGGAACGCACTGACTCAGAGTTAGTGCTTTCCGGAGGAAAAGCAGGGAAGGTCTCACTGTGGAGGTATGGATCTTTGAAAGTGGAAAGTGATATTAGCACAGTGGCGGGAATACCTTTATACTCCTATAGAAGATTAATGTGGCACACTGGGTCCTCCGCCGCCTATCTGGATTCTCAAGAACGTAGTTGTGATCGTTTCTGCACTCCTTGATGCAGTAGGGTCCTGAAAACTTATTTTGAAATGGAGAACTTGGGATAGGAAAGTAGTATGATCCGTGCCAGATTGGGACACTTAACAAACAATGGGAGGTACTTATCAAACAATGGACTCAGAGGCGGGGAGCCAGATAGGCCCACTTATCATACAATGGAATCAGAGGCGGTGTGCCAGATAGACCCACCTCAAATGTAGTCTACGGTGAGCTCTCACCATATTTCACTTACTCTGGGTATCTCCTTAAACACAATGTCATTATTTAGGAGTAATTAAAGGAATATAATCGAACAAGACTGAATGGCCCCTCCAGGACTATATGCATATATGTCCGGAGCTATATAGGATATATATACTCAAAATAAAAGAGGGTGAAAAGAAATAACACTTGTTTTATACAATATATTAACAAAAGTACATAGTGGCTTAAACGTAGTCGTAATCTAATTCCCCCCATAATATGATTAACTAGACCCCTCCTCCGTGCCCACAGGTCCGTTGTGGGGTCTTCCTCCTCCTCCTGGGTGACGATGATGACAATGAGTCATCATCCAGAGGGAGAAAGGTGTGTTGTGGTTCTTCCTCACCTAGTGGGGTGCTGACGTCATAGTGTTCCTCACCTAGTGGGGTGCTGACGTCATAGTGTTCCTCACCTAGTGGGGTGCTGACGTCATAGTGTTCCTCACCTAGTGGGGTGCTGACGTCATAGTGTTCCTCACCTAGTGGGGTGCTGACGTCATAGTGTTCCTCACCTAGTGGGGTGCTGACGTCATAGTGTTCCTCACCTAGTGGGGTGCTGACGTCATAGTGTTCCTCACCTAGTGGGGTGCTGACGTCATAGTGTTCCTCCATAGTGGGGTGCTGACGTCATAGTGTTCCTCACCTAGTGGGGTGCTGACGTCATAGTGTTCCTCACTAGTGGGGTGCTGACGTCATAGTGTTCCTCACCTAGTGGGGTGCTGACGTCATAGTGCCTCACCTAGTGGGGTGCTGACGTCATAGTGTTCCTCTCCTAGTGGGGTGATGACGTCATCACTTTCACTTCCAGCGGTCACCCCTTGGGCTGAGGGGGATGGGTGGGGCTCAGGTGGTATGTCTGGATGACCATAGTCTAGGCTTTTGTATTTATTTAGGTAATAGCGTTTATCATCAAATGCACTCAAACCTCACTTAGAATTATGGGTGGAGACAATTTGCCCTTCTACATTCCTAATTTGGGATATTGGAAAGTATTTACTACTCCATTACTGTGTAGGGTCTCTTTAAAATGGTTATGTGTTAAAGATCTTTGCACAGCACGGGGGATACCCTTAGCCGTAATGGAATTTGAATTGTCATGTAACAGCAAACTATACATTTTGGGCTTGAGAGCTACAACTTCAAGGATGTGTCTGTCTGAAACCTCTGACTTTAAAAGTCCTAAAACACCCTTCTTAGTAGGATCATATAAGGACTGAGTTTCAGGAAAATTACTTGTGTCCATCCACGATTTAAGGGGTTCTTTCCCCATCTCGATAAAGACATCTTCAGTCATTAAACTGAAGATGAAACTATCGGTATCGCCGTATATCAGTGCTGCCCTATCTGTATAGTGCTTCTTAAGTACCCTGTACCAAAAATGGTACATACTGTATTTTGTTAGCTCAAGAATCTGGAACCCAATGTAATTAGGGTAAGTAATTTTAATGAATGGTCTGGAACTGACGGACAATAATTTATTGTCACCTAAATGCACCATACGTTTAAAGCGAGGATTCTTCACCTCACGTAAAAATGCCCTAGCAGAATCACTAGTTTGGTGTCAATGGCATAACGGGCTGGGTTCAAGAGTGTTTTACCAAAAACACTATTTGTTAGTAATTTAAATAGTGTTTTCCTATCGTTACTGGTGGAGGCATTTCTATTGTTAACGTTGGTGTTAACAAATTCTGCCATAAAATCTGACTGGTGGAACTTGTAAATGGCGTGTATAGTCTCTACTTCAAGTCCTATCTCAATAAATAGCTGTAAGAGGTGTAGAGATATGAAATAATGTTTTTTGGGGAGATGATCCCCAACCAGCTTAATATTTTTTTTAGGGAGCTTTGTAACGTTATTAGTTTCCAGAAGTCCCTTACTAAATGGTGAGATATCCTCCATACTTATCCCCCTATGGTGTAAACAAAGGGGTAGATCATCTGTTAGTCTAGCTCAGGGGTCTCCAAACTATGGCCCGCGGGCCACATCCGGCCCGCCACATAATTTCATCCGGCCCGCCAAACAAATCCCTGTGTGGTGGCCTTGAAAAAATAATTATCGTACGAATGGCATCGCAGAATTATTCAAAGCTGGGGCTGCTGACTGGTGGCGCTCAGCCCGAGACAGTTTTCCTCTCTCTCGATAGTGTGACGGACAGATACTAGTACTGGTAGGTATGTGTTGTGCATTACAACCAATCAGTTGTGTATAACTGTATATTGTGGGGATGTAGGGCGAGTGGGGCTTCGCTGCTTCTGTTTCAGGGAGCACAAACACTGTACAATATTCGTTTCTCTGTACTTTGACAATACCTTTATCTTAGTTATACAAAATAGCAATAATACTATTGTAGCCAAAAATATTGCATGTTTAAAATAGTTAAAATGGTAACCATTAAGTTTATCAACGACCAGATCAGTTTCCAAACTTGATAAAGTTTGCTTGTAGTTTTGTGTCCATTTTTGGTTCAACATACTTGTGTGAACAAACATTTTCCAAAATGAAGTATGTGAAATCTAACTATCGAGCAAATTTGTCTGATGATCACTTGAAATCAATTCTTACAATTGGCTCATCTAATCTGGAACCTGATTTTAATGAAATTTTGAAGTCAAAACGACAGTATCATTCGTCACACTAATTTGGTTGCATAAAACTAAAGGCAGGAATCTATTTAGTTTACCCTAATTTTTTCCAAAAAGATATGTTTTAATTTTTCCATGTTTATACTTTAATATTTGAGGAAATTAAATTACTGGCACTGATTTTTTTTTTTTCATTTTTTATTCCTTCGGCCCGCATAGATATGGGAAATATATAATGTGGCCCTTACATTGAAAAGTTTGGAGACCCTGGGTCTAGCTATTTCAGGTCTTATGTGTTTGGTGTCAATTAAGAGCCAGTACCCTTTGTTAGAAGAGAATGGCTGTTCTGTCATTATCTTCCCTTCACTAATGAAGGAGTTCATCTCATCAGATGACAACCTTCTTAGAACCCCATAGGGTAATTTCTTAGTCATACAACTCCCGTAAAGAGAGTTGTAATCTAAATATAGTAAGAAAGAAGAACTATCCTCCTGAGGGTTAAAAGATGGGTTGACATAGTGGTTGTTAGCTCTGACGTAACTCCTAATTTCAGTTGCAAAACCCCCTCGTATGTTTTGTGACAAGAGATTGTGTAACGTGACATCTGCACTTAACTCCAATGATATTTTGCTGCTTTTCAAGAAGCAGTCGTAGGAGTAGCCCGGGAGGCTACAGTAATGAGTCATTTCTAAAGAATAGATATAATTTAGAATTACCCTATGGTGAGTAAAAATGTCAGCTAGTAAGCCTACATCGCACCTCAAATAAACTAGGAGGTAATCCTTTAAGGAGTTACATCCTGTTGCCTCCCATACTAATTTAGAATGCCTATATTCCTCCAAGGTGATGGTTGATTTGTTTAGGGAGCTGTAAAACATTTCAATAGGGGGAAGTGTTGCATCATTAAAGCAGCTGATTTTTGTGGCATATTCATAAGGGAAAAACTGTTTTCCCGCTAAGAGTAGGTTATGACTCTCTTCGGGTAAACCTTCTATCATTGAGTGAGTGAATGTTAAGGGGCTGGCTGAATCAATGTGGGTCTTTGCTAGGGACGAAAGACTGCCCGTAATAAAAGCCAGTGAATCAAGAAACTTAAGGTTGCCTATTTCCACCTTAAGATATTTAGTCCCCTGCCTCATGAGGATATTGCTCTTAATATTTGAACCCATGGCAAACTCCCTCAAAATTAAGCCCATGTCGTAAGACATATTGTGGGCAATTAGGACTAAACTCTCTAGAGCATTCTTGTGGCGAAGGTTGCAGTAATTACATAGAGCTCCAATATAATTGAGCTTTTCCCTAAGGTGATCATGATGTTGAACCTTGAAATTGGTGAGGGTAAATACCTCTTCACAAAACTGACAGTGAGTTTGTCTCCTAAAATGAACCATATCCTCAAGAGACATGTCTATTTCATATTTGGGCAGGCTGGATCTGATAATTTCCCATTTGGTGGCAACTCGCTCCATGAAATGTGTGACACTGTCCCCACCAAAATAAGTGAATTTATCAAGGACGGAGTGGTTCCTATCAACAATTATATAGCTGTATGCTATAGGCCTATGTATTGCTGTAACAGAACCTAGACAATCCTCAGTACTTAACACGCATTCGAAATCGAAAAATCCTATGTGGGATGGAGGGTAACCTTTCCCTGTATTTTTAAAATGAAGGGTGTCCCCCTCCTGGGGATAAATCATTTTTTGAGTGAAGTCGCAGGAAGAAGAGTGATGACTCAGCTCACTAGAATTTTGATATTCTGAAAGACAGCTTTTACAGAAGACTGTCTTTCGCCTGTGGCTGCGAGTAAAGTTCCGTAAAAATCTATTCAAGTCTTTAATAAGACTTACATGAGACTCTCCCAACAATAATAATGGTACTATGTCTGAGAATGAATATATATTGCTGTATATACCTAGTAGCCAGTACCTAGTAGCCAGTATATGTCGTATATACCTAGTAGCCAGTATATGTCGTATATACCTAGTAGCCAGTATATGTCGTACCTAGTAGCCAGAATGCACTTCTCAGCCTACTATGCAAGGCCCGATTTGCCTAATAAGCCAAGTTTTCATGAATTAATATATTTTCACTAATTCTTTTCTTATGAAATGATAAAGCTACCCATTTCATTATGTATTAGGTCAATTTTTTTTTATTGGAGTTAAAATTAACGTAGATATATGACTAAACCTAACCAACCCTACCTAACCAAACCTAACCTATCTTTATAGGTTAGGTTAGGTTAGGTAGCAAAAAAGTTAGGTTAGGTTAGGTTAGGTAGGTAGTCGAAAAATAATTAATTCATGGAAACTTGGCTTATTAGGCAAATCGGGCCTTGCATAGTAGGCTGAAAAGTGCATTCTGGCTACTAGGTACGACATATATATATATATATATATATATATATATATATATATATATATATATATATATAAGAGAGAGAGTGGGACGTTTTGAGTGAGAGAGAATATATATATATATATATATATATATATATATATATATATATATATATATATATATATATATATATATATTGTGACGGTAACGAGTTGGAAATGGTGGTCGGCAGTCTTCCAACTAGCAGGTGTCAGTGCTGGGCCACATATAATATATAAAAAAGAAAAGGAAAAAAAAGAGAGAGAAAAAAAAGAATGACTGCGTGATTGGTAATCTGTGGTAAGGTCGGAAATTCGAAAGACAATAATAAAAACTGGATTTTAATAACAAAAAAAAAAACACAAATTGAAACAAAGGCAAAATCTTGCTTACTGGTAAAAATAATAAACAATATAAACATGAAAATAGATTACGTTAATGGGGAGGAGAATTGACATACAAAAGTAAGTAAAATATGAATGCTGGAATATATGCACTAACTATAAACCTCTATTTGACCACACAAGGTGAGTCACTTAGGAGTTCACAGCTTGCGAGCACACAATATTCTGGCTGGCAGAAACGCAAGGGACTCCAACAATAACTGGTGAGGTCTTGTGATTGGCGGGGAGCCGGAGTGGAGTGTTGGTTGGCGGCCAATGAGGAAGCTGGATGGTCGTAAGTCGCTAGTTAGGCAGTGGAAGGGTTCGGCGCGTCGACCAGGTGCTGGAGTGGGGGGAGGAGGGAGTTGCTGGTACGTGTGGCTATCATATACGTTTAGCCACTACAAAACGTATCTTGTATATTGATGAGGACAGGAGTGATTCGCAGAAATAGCAGGCTAAATCTCTGATAAGAGATTATCGTCACAACTCTCCCCTGAAGCCTGCCGTTTCGGGTGAATCACGTCCACTGGAGGTAGAGTGGGAGGTGGAGCTGCCTCTACCTCATGCACTCTGGAGAGGGCATCAGCGATGATGTTATCAGGCCCCTTGATGTAGCAGATCTTTAAGTTGAAGCCTTGAAGATATAAAGCCCATCGCAGCAGACGTTGGTTATTAAATTGGGCTTGATGTAAAAATCTCAGAGGGTTGTGGTCCGAATAGATGGTAGTGGACCTAGCACCGTGCAGATATGGTGCAAAGTGTTGTAAGCTCAGGACGATGGACAGGAGTACCTTCTCTATAGTACTGTAGTTCTTCTGATGAGGCTTCAACTTGCAACTGTAGTAGCTGACAGGTAGAACCTCCTCGCCTCGCTGCTGCATTAAGACACTTCCGATGCCGGTACCACTGGCGTCGACATGGAGGATGAAAGGCTTCTTGATATCTTTCGCGAAGGTGGACTTGCCCAAATTGATGGTGAGGCCGGCTTTCAGGAGCTTGTAGAACAATCGTTGTAGCTGGAGCAGGTGTTCGCTCCAGGTGTTGGATGCTATCACGATGTCGTCCAAATAGGCATAGGTGTTTTCCAAGCCCTGGATGACGCGGTTGACAGCTCTCTGAAAGGTGGCTGGGGCATTGCAGAGTCCAAAGGGAAGGCGATTGTACCTGTAGAGACCAAACGGGGTTATAAAGGCGGACAGTACCTTAGCTCGCTCCGTTAAACTCACCTGGTAGTAGCCCTTTAGTAGGTCTACCTGAGACAGGTAGCGGGCATTACCAATGGCATCCAGAATGTCGTCTACCCTGGGTATTGGGTAGGCGTCCTTCACTGTGACCTGGTTCAACTTCCTATAATCCGTACACAGACGGATTTTGCCGTGAGGTTTGGGTACCAGGATGCATGGTGAGGCCCAGGGGGACTCACAGGGGGTAGCCAGTCCATGGTCCAAGAGATACTGTACCTCAGCCCGCATGACTTCCGTTTTGCTCGGGCTGATTCGGTAGAATGGTTGGCGAATCGGCTGGGTGTCAGGTAGCAGTTGGATGTCGTGCCGAGTTACAGTACACTCTTGGGGGTCATCTCGAAACAACTCTTGATATTCTCTGACGAGTTTGATTAGTGGAGCACTATTATCGTCCTGAAAATGATGTTGAAGGTTAGTAAGGATTTCCGAGTTAGAGAGCGCTGGCTCAGTGTCAGTGCTCTCGGAAGGAGAAGCAGGGAAGGTCTCACTGTGGCTGTATGGACCTGTAAATGAGGTGAAATTGGTTAACACAGTGGGAGGAACCCCATGGTAGGGCTTGAGTAAATTAATGTGGCACAGCTGGGTCTTCCGCCGCCTATCGGGGGTCTCGAGAACGTAGTTGAAGTTGTTCCGGCACTCCTTAACACGGTAGGGTCCTGAGAACCTGTTCTGTAAAGGAGAACCTGGGATAGGGAAATAGGCAAGCACTAAGTCTCCTGGTGTAAACTTCCTTACTTTGCAGTGCTGGTCGTAACGAGTCTTCATCCTCTCCTGGGCTTTCTGTAGGTTGTTGCTGGCAAAGGAATGGACCCTCTCTAGAATGTGTCGGAGATTTTGGAGATACTGGGGCACACTCTGATGCTCACTGAAGGTGTCATCACGTAGAGAATCCTTGAAAGCCTTGAGAGGTGTACGGCACTTACGTCCGTAGAGCATCTCATAAGGAGATACTCCTAGTGACTCGTTGGGAAGACTTCTGAAAATACACATGATGAGATCAATTTGCCTATCCCAATCCTTTGAGGTCTCATTACAGAACTTTTTTAAGAGTGCCTTGATGGTTTGATGACTACGCTCGAGAGAACCCTGTGAAGCAGGATGATAGGGGCTGGACAGTACCTGTTTGATGTTGAACTCCTCCAGAGTCCGTTTGAAGAGATCACTGGTGAAGTTGGTACCACAGTCGCTCTGAATCTCCCTCGGAAATCCATACTGGGTGAAGATTTTCAGTAGATTCTTCACCACTGTAGCAGCTGTAATATTTTTTACTGGAACTGCTATCGGAAATCTGGTGGTAGGACACAGGATGGTTAAGATATATGCGTTGCCTGCACTGGTCCGAGGCAAAGGACCAACGCAGTCGATAATGAGCTTGTGGAACGGTTCCTCAGGCACCTGGATGGGTATCAGTGGTGCTCTGGGAATGGAAACGTTCGGTTTCCCGGCTAACTGACACACGTGGCATAATTTGACATAATTTTTGATGTCGTTTACCATACCTGGCCAGTAGTAGTCTTGTCGAATTCCATGGTAAGTCTTGTTGAACCCATAGTGTGACAAAGCGCCGTGGGCCAGGTGTAGAATCGTGGGCCGCAGGCTGGTGGGAATCACTAGTTGTTCAACGTTTGCCCAATCGTCCTCGTCCTTCAGTTTACTGGGTCTATACCTGCGATAGAGTATTTCGTTCTCCATAAAGAACCCAGGAACACTGTCGGATTGGGTTTCAGCCTGAAAGAATAATGGTGTCAATGTAAGATCATCTCTCTGTAACTTACGGAACTCCACCGCGGTCAGGTTAGGGGGTAGTTTCGAAGGGTCCTGAGGGACAGCGGTAGCAGTAGAGTCGGCTGGCTGTGGACGTGCAGCTTGAGCACGGGTGGTCACCATAACAGGAGGAGAACCTTCATCACTCTCTTGAACCTTTACTGGGAAATGTTCAAAAATCGGGTTATCCACCACAGAGTTGCTTACCTTGGATATGTCCTTGATGATCAGGTTGTTTGGTTGTTGGTCTTCTGCCAAGTCGTTGCCCAGGAGAAGTTGCACTCCAGGCATGGGAAAAGGCTTTTCCTGACGGCGACTTGGACTTCACCGGTCACGAAGGGACAATCCAGGTAAACTCGGGCAAGTGGATAAGGAGTTGTAGCAGTAAGGTCAGTGATGAACACAGTCTCTCCTGTGTAGGCGACGTTGGGCACAGCCGATTTCAAAACGATCGATTGTAGAGCCGCTGTGTCCGTAGGATCTTAAGTCCGAAACGTCCCTCTGAATCTGAACCGGGGTAGAGATAGTTCCTGGATATAGATGCTTGGTAAAGAGAGAGAGATCATTAGCATGAACACCAACATTCATTACAGGCTTACCGGACTTAGGGTGAGTAGTAGTTAGTTTAGACTTAGGGGGTTCGACGTTACCTTTAAATTGGGACTTACCACATTTGTCAATGGTGTGTCCATATAATCGACAATACCTGCAGTACAGTGAGAGGTACCTTGATCTGGGCTCGCTTTCTCGTAACTGTACCAAGACTTCTTGCTGGTAGGATCTGGAGTCAGCCGGTGGATGAGGCTGTAAGTGTCAGCTGACTTCGCACACTTCACTAACTCCGTCTCTTCCTTGTCTGCTAAGTATAGGCGGACAGGAGGAGGTACACGTCTCAAAAATTCTTCAACCAGTATGAGGTTGACAAGTTCTGAAAAAGTAGAGACATGTGCTGCCTCCAGCCATTTCATGAAATATCTTGTTTGGTGTTAGCAAATCTAAGAAGGTGGTGGTACTTGCCTTGACGTAGTCACGAAACTTTCGTCGATAGCTTTCGGTGGAGAGAAGGTAGGCGTCCAACACAGCTTGTTTCAGGGTGTAGTTGTAGTCGTTTTCCGAAGCCAAAGTGCTGAGTGTGACTGCTGCTCTACCTGTTAAAATGTACTCTGAGAGGGTAGCCCATTGTCGTCAGGCCAATTAAGTTGAACAGCAAGGGTCTCAAAGTGGTAAAGAACACCTCAACCTCCGTTTCGAGGAACGGGGGGCATTAACTTAATGCATGGGAGATATTGAAACTGGGAGGGAAGACTAGCTGCCGCTT